>SJXQ01002640.1:0-71244 GCA_006408695.1 Aepyceros melampus
GAGTGGATTGCCATTTCCTTCTCCAGGGGATCTTTCCAACCCAGGGATCGAACCCAGGTCTCCCACATTGCAGGCAGAGGCTTTAACCTCTGTACCACCAGGGAAGCCCTTAAATACAAGAATACAGTCTCTCAGAAAACCTATAGAGACACAGAACTTCAGATCCAAGTACTAACATCAAAGATTTCAAGGGAGGAAAGGAAGTCAAGTTGAAAGAAGAAGGGGGAGGAGGTGGGAGAGGGGGTGTGAAAAGGGTGGCCTTACAGACGTTTCCTGCCACCTACAGATACCCAGGCACGATGGGACTTTTCCCTGGGCCTCCAGAGAAGGGAGGACTGGAACTTGGCCCTACCAGAAATCAGACCAGACCAGAACCAGAATTCAAGTTCTCTGCCAAGAGGAGGTGATCAGTCTCCAATCCTTCAACCAGATTCCTGCATCCAGGACCGGGGGACTAGAAAAACAGGGAAGGATAGGAAGGGTTAAGGAGAGGAAAGAGAGAGGGAAGGGAAGAGAGGTCTCTTGTTCCTTACCGGTCAGGGCACTCTGGCCAGTTGTCCACATCCGGAGGAGACCAGGGACAAAAGGGTCCCAGTTGCGGCTACTAGGTCTGGTCCATTGGCAGGCAAGCTGGCCCCTGAGTACCCCAAGTGGGCAGGATGTCAGTCTCAGTGATGAAGAGTCCCGCCAGAGTAGCCATTTGTTGCAGGAAGGAGGACCCCTTCCAGGGCCTGAAACTGGGCTCTTGTCTAACACTTGGAAATGAATTGTCCAAGGAGACACATGTGCTGACAAAGCAAGAGATTTTATTGGGAAAGGGCACCCAGGCGGAGAGCAGTAGGGTAAGGGAACCCATGAGAACCCATATCAGATAAAACATAATTTAAAACAAAGGCTGTGAAAAGAGACAAAGAAGGACACTACATAATGATCAAAGGAGCAATCCAAGAAGAAGATATAACAATCATAAATACATATGCACCCAACATAGGAGCACCACAATATGTAAGACAAATGCTAGCAGTATGAAAGAGGAAATTAAAAATAACACAATAATAGTGGGAGACTTAAATACCCCACTCACACCTATGGATAGATCAACTAAACAGAAAATTAACAAGGAAACACAAACTTTAAATAATACAATAGACCATTTAGACCTAATTGATATCTATAGGACATTTCACCCCAAAAACAATGAATTTCACCTTTTTCTCAAGTGCACACTGAATCTTCTCCAGAATAGATCACATCTTGGGCCATAAATCTAGCCTTGGTAAATTCAAAAAAATTGAAATTACTCCAAGCATCTTTTCTGACCACAATGCAGTAAGATTAGATGTCAATTACAGGAGAAAATCTATTAAAAACTCCAACATATGGAGGCTGAACAACATGCTGCTGAATAACCAACAAATCACAGAAGAAATCAAAAAAGAAATCAAAATATGCATAGAAATGAATGAAAATGAAAACAAAACAACCTAAAACCTATGGGACACTGTTCAGTTCAGTTCAGTCGCTCAGTCATGTCCGACCCTTTAAAACCCCATGAATCGCAGCACACCAGGCCTCCCTGTCCATCACCAACTCCCGGAGTTCACTCAGACTCACGTTCATCAAGTCAGTGATGCCATCCAGCCATCTCATCGTCTGTCGTCCCCTTCTCTTCCTGCCCCAAATCCCTCCCAGCATCAGAGTCTTTTCCAAGGAGTCAACTCTTTGCATGAGGTGGCCAAAGTACTGGAGTTTCAGCTTGAGCATCATTCCTTTAAAAGAAATCCCAGGGCTGATCTCCTTCAGAATGGACTGGTTGGATCTCCTTGCAGTCCAAGGGACCCTCAAGAGTCTTCTCCAACACCACAGTTCAAAAGCATCAATTCTTCGGCACTCATCTTTCTTCACAGTCCAACTCTCCCATCCATACATGACCACAGGAAAAACCATAGCCTTGACTAGACAGACCTTAGTTGGCAAAGTAATGTCTCTGCTTTTGAATATACTATCTAAGTTGGTCATAACTTTTCTTCCAAGGAATAAGCGCTTTTAATGTCATGGCTGCAATCACCATCTGCAGTGATTTGGGAGTCCCCAAAAATAAAGTCTGACACTGTTTCAACGGTTTCCCCATCTATTTCCCATGAAGTGATGGGACAGGGAAGGTTCATAGCAATACAGGCATACCTCAGGAAACAAGAAAAAAGTCAAATAAATAACCTAACTTTACACCTAAAGCAACTTGAAAAGGAAGAAATTATGAACCCCAGGGTTAGTAGAAGGAAAGAAATCTTAAAAATTAGGGCAGAAATAAATGCAAAAGAAACAAAAGAGATCATAGCAAAAATCAACAAAACCAAAAGCTGGTTCTTTGAGAAGATAAATAAAATTGACAAACCATTAGCCAGACTCATCAAGAAAAAAAAAGGAGAAAAATCAAATCAACAAAATTAGAAATGAAAATGGACAGATCACAACAGACAACACAGAAATACAAAGGATCGTAAGGGACTATTATCAGCAACTATATGCAAATAAAATGGACAACTTGGAACAAATGAACAAATTCTTAGAAAAGTACAACTTTCCAAAACTGAACCAGGAAGATATAGAAAATCTTAACAGACCCATCACAAGCACAGAAATTGAAACTGTAATCAGAAATCTTCCAACAGACAAAAGTCCATGACCAGACGGCTTCACAGCTGAATTCTACCAAAAATTTAGAGAAGAACTAACACCTATCCTACTCAAACTCTTCCAGAAAATTGCAGAGGAAGGTAAGCTTCCAAACTCATTCTATGAGGCCACCATCACCCTAATACCAAAACCTGACAAAGATGCCACACACACACACACACACACACGCACACACACAAAAAAACCCTACAGGCCAAGATCACTGATGAACATAGATGCAAAAATCCTTAACAAAATTCTAGCAATCAGAATCCAACAACACATTAAAAAGATCATACATCATGACCAACTGGGCTTTATCCCAGGGATGCAAGGATTCTTCAACATTTGCAAATCAATCAATGTAATACACCACAGTAACAAATTGAAGATAAAAACCATATAATCATCTCAATAGATGCAGAGAAAGCCTTTGACAAAATTCAACATCCATTTATGATAAAAACCCTCCAGAAAGCAAGCATAGAAGGAACATACCTCAACATAATAAAAGCTATATATGACAAATCCTCAGCAAACATTATCCTCAATGGTGAAAAATAGAAAGCATTTCCCCTAAAGTCAGGAACAAGACAAGGGTGCCCACTCTCACCACTACTATTCAACATAGATTTGGAAGTTTTGGCCACAGCAATCAGAGCAGAAATAAGAAATAAAAGGAATCCAGATTGGAAAAGAAGAAGTAAAACTCATTGTTTGCAGATGACATGATTCTCTACACAGAAAACCCTAGAGGCTCCACCAGAAAATTACTAGAGCTAATCAATGAATATAGTAAAGTTGCAGGATATAAAATTAACACACAGAAATCCCTTGCATTCCTAAACACTAACAATGATAAAACAGAAAGAGAAATTAAGGCAACAATTCCATTCATCATTGCAATGAAAAGAATAAAATACTTAGGAATATATCTACCTAAAGAAACAAAAGACCTATGTATAGAAAACTATAAAACACTGGCGAAAGAAATCAAAGAGGACACAAATAGATGGAGAAATATACCATGTTCAAGGATCGGAAGAATCAATATAGTGAAAATGAGTATACTACCCAAAGCAATCTATAGATTCAATGCAATCCCTATCACGCTACCAATTGTATTTTTCAGAGAACTAAAACAAATAATTTCACAATTTGTGTAGAAATACAAAAAACCTCAAATAGCCAAAGCAATCTTGAGAAAGAAGAATGGAACTGGAGATATCAACCTGCCTGACTTCAGGCTCTACTACAAAGCCACAGTCATCAAGACAGTATGGTACTGGCACAAAGAGAGACAGATCAATGGGACAAACTAGAAAGCCCAGTGGTAAAACATCGCACCTCTGGACACCTTATCTTTGGCAAAGGGGGCAAGAATATACAATGGAGAAAAGGCAATCTCTTTAACAAGTCGTGCTGGGAAAACTGATCAACCACTTATAAAACAATGAAACTAGAACACTTTCTAACACCATACACAAAAATAAACTCAAAATGGATTCAATATCTAAACATGAGACCAGAAACTATAAAACTNGAAAAAAAACACCAATACAGTATACTAACTCATATATATGGAATTTAGAAAGATGGTAACAATAACCTTGTATGCGAGACAGCAAAAGAGACACAGATGTATAAAACAGTCTTTTGGACTCTGTGGGAGAGGGCAAGGGTGGGATGATATGGGAGAATGGCACTGAAACATTTAATTATCATAGGTGAAACCAATCGCCAGTCCAGGTTCGATCCATAATACAGGGTGCTCGGGGCCGGTGCACTGGGATGACCCAGAAGGATGGGATGGGGAGGGAGGAGGGAGGGGGCTTCAGGATGGGGAACACATGTACACCCATGGTGGATTCAAATCAGTGTATGGCAAAACCAATACAATATCATAAAGTAAAATAAATAAATTAATTTTAAAAACAAAAGGAAAAGAGAGAGACAGAGACAGAGCAACAGTGAAGATCTGTTGGCTCCAACAGCTACTGCTAATCATTTTCTGCCACCTCTACTGGTGGAAAGCTGGGACATAGTGTGAGAAGGAACAAGCAGCCTCAGAGAGGAGCTAAAATGAGAAAAGAAGACAGAGAATTGTCTTTCTGGGTTCCCTCCAGTCCTTGGTTCCTATCCTCTTCTGAGGTTCAATCACATCCTGCCCAGTTTCTTCTAATAAATTCTCATTATCCCTTGACAGGGAAAAAAAAAAAAAGCTTGGATCAGGGCAGTGGAGAGAAAAGGGCAGTGGGAAGCTGCTGGGTAGGCTTTTCTGTGGAAACATCTCAGTATATACAGGCATTACATCCCACAAGGGCAGGGGGTGGGGCGGAAGCCCAGTGGGCTCTCAGAATAGCATTGTCTGGAATAAATAATGGGGCAGCAGAGGAACCTGCAAGCTCTTCCACACCCTGCCACTTTCTGACTCTGTAGATTTGGCCCTCTACCCTACAACTGGGCGTCCCCATCAGTGGAAAATGTCATCACATTCATGTCACATAACTTGAGAAGGGCAGGGCTGCAACTGTGCATGTAACACACCATCCACCCCTCCACCCCTCCTCCACTTCCCAAATCTCCCGATGAGCTGGGATTCCCAAAGGCAAGGAGATGAGAATTCATCACTGCGCTCTGACACCAGGAAGTTGCATCTCTGTGGAAGCTATAAAATAGAAATAAACCTTCCCAGACGGGCTGTTTGTCACTTCTGCCAAGCAGAGCCCTGTCTACTGTGTCATTTGATCCTCCAAGCCCTCCTGCTAGCTGATCCTAAAAGATGAATGATCCACCAATGAAGGAGTGGATTTAGAGATGAAATGTGAAAAAATGTGGGTACAGCTAGGCAGGACACTGATGGTAAAGGATTTAAAGTGCAGAGAAGGAGGAAAAAGCCTTTTAAATGTCTTATTTCCTGACAGGCAGCCGGCTGGTACAGCCTGAGTCTGAGCGTGCATTTGTGTTAAGCGCTCATGTCTCCACCACTTCTCTGGTAAGAGCTTCATCACCTGCCTGCCTTCCCCAAATCCTTACTCCAACCAAGCCTTCCTGCTAGCTGATCCTAAAAGATGAATGATCCACCAATGAAGGAGTGGATTTAGAGATGAAATGTGAAAAAATGTGGGTACAGCTAGGCAGGACACTGATGGTAAAGGATTTAAAGTGCAGAGAAGGAGGAAAAAGCCTTTTAAATGTCTTATTTCCTGACAGGCAGCCGGCTGGTACAGCCTGAGTCTGAGCGTGCATTTGTGTTAAGCGCTCATGTCTCCACCACTTCTCTGGTAAGAGCTTCATCACCTGCCTGCCTTCCCCAAATCCTTACTCCACCCCACCATATGCAAAAGCCTGGTGGGAAGACCTTTCTGGGGAAAGAAATGTAGGAGCAGGCAAGACCAAAGGAGGCTGCCAAGGATGCCCCAAGGCTGCTGTGTTGTTAGAAATAAAGACTCTAATTTGTTCACACTTGGCAGCTGCAGAAATGCGAGACTCTAAGTAAGCTGTGTCCAAAGGAGAATTTCTCTTATTTCTAAAGTGTGGGGAGATTCTGCAGGGCAGGGGGACAGTGGAGCCAAGCTCCCCATCTCCTGGTTCAATCACACTGGAATTTAAACTTTATTTATTCTTCCTGCACTGTACCCAGGGTTGAGACTTTTAGAAACCAATTAATGAAGATGGGCTGGATTTCCATAGCTGCTTGGAAGAACANTTATATCTTTCCTTTTCTCCTTTGCTTTTCGCCTCTCTTCTTTTCACAGCTCTTTGTAAGGCCTCCCCAGACAGCCATTTTGCTTTTTTGCATTTCTTTGCCATGGGGATGGTCTTGATCCCTGTCTCCTGTACAATGTCACAAACCTCATTCCATAGTTCATCAGGCACTCTATCAGATCTAGGCCCTTAAATCTATTTCTCACTTCTACTGTATAATCATAAGGGATTTGATTTAGGTCATACCTCAATGGTCTAGCGGTTTTCCCTACTTTCTTCAATTTCAGTCTGAATTTGGTACTAAGGAGTTCATGTTCTGAGCCACAGTCAGCTCCTGGTCTTGTTCTTGTTGACTGTATAGAGCTTCTCCATCTTTGGCTGCAAAGAATATAATCCATCTGATTTCAGTGTTGACCATCTGGTGATGTCCATGTGTAGAGTCTTCTTTTGTGTTGTTGGAAGAGGGTGTTTGCTATGACCAGTGCATTTTCTTGGCAAAACTCTATTAGTCTTTCCCCTGCTTCAATCTGCATTCCAAGGCCAAATTTGCCTGTTAGTCCAGGTGTTTCTTGACTTCGTACTTTTGCATTCCAGTCCCCTGTAATGAAAAGGACATCTTTTTGGGGTGTTAGTTCTAAAAGGTCTTGGAGGTCTTCATAGAACCGTTCAACTTCAGCTTCTTCAGCATTACTGATTGGGGCATAGGCTTGGATTACTGTGATATTGAATGGTTTGCCTTAGAAACATTAAATATCATTTTAGTCTTTATGGGAAATGTTTTTTCTTATTTTGAGGATTTGATGCCATTCTTATGGATGTTCAAAGTCTTTTCCTGTATTTTTAAGAACATTAATAATTTATCTGCAGTGTCTTTTCATATAGTTCTCTTTTTTTGCCCTGTATTTCATATTGATGAGTCTGGGATTTTATTTGTAACTTTCTTGGCTGGAATGAGTAGATTTATCAGGACACTTGCAGGGTTACTTTCTGAGCCTTTGCATAACTAAATATCCTTCCTGTTTCTATCACATGTGAGTGACATCTTGTCAGGATATAGAATTCTTGGGTCACAACTTTTTTCCTCACAAATCTAGTTACTGTATTCTCACGTGTAGCATAGTGGAGAAAAAGCATGAAGTTGGCCTTTGTGTATATGATGGTTAATTTTATATGTCAACTAAATTGGGCGGTGGAGCACCCAGATACCTGGTTAAACATCATTCTGGGTGTTTTCGTGAGGATACACTTAGGTTAGACTAACATTTAAATCAGTAGACTGGATAAAGCACCCTCATGTATATGGGCCCCATCCTCATGCAGTTCTGAACAGAACAAAAAGGCAGACTTTTTCCTGAGTAAGAGAGGATTCTTCTGACTGACTGCCTTAAAAGTGAAACATCAGCCATCCCAGACTCACCACCACCCTAATCATGGGAACCACTTCCTTAGAGTAAGTCTCTCTTTCTCTCTCTCTCTCTCTATATATACGTATACATATGCATGCTATTGGTTCGGCTTCTCTAAAGATTGCTAATTAACATGATATATTATCTGGAATTTTTTTCTTGTATTTCCATACTGATAACATCTGTCTGATTTTTTTTTTCTGTGAAATTTGAAAAATGTTATCATTATCCAGCTCAGTGTGAGTCTTCTTCAGTCATTGTTTGCAACACGAAGTGACCCTAATAGACAAGAAGGTGAAAGTGAGAGTTGCTCAGTCGTGTCCACCAGGTTCCTCTGTCCATGAAATTCTCCAGGCAAGAATAGTGGAGTGGGTAGCCATTCCCTCCTCCAGGGGATATTCCCAACCCAGGGATTGAAACCAGGCCTCCCACATTGCAGGCAGATTCTTTACTATCAGAGCCACCAAGAGGGTGAAGGTACGTCCGTGTAATAGTTGTTCTTTGTGGCATAGAGTACAAGGAAGGTCATCTGCTCAGAGAAAGGAGGCAGATGGTGAGGATATTGAGTCCTGTGATTCATTGCTGTGCCTGTAAGGCTCACTTCCTGCTCTCAGCGTTGGTCAGCCATCCATGCTGGCTGTTCTCTATTCTTCTAAGCTTAGTATGGACCTTCCACTGCTGTGATTCAGATTCTACCTAGGTCCAGCTCTCTAATCTGAACCTCCACATATTATTATTTTTATGTATTTAAGTCTCTTTACCCAGATAAGCACATGAATTATCTGAATATATGCACCTTTCATTTAACAGGCTTTTGATAATATTTGTTTTCTGGTTTAAATTGAAAAGACCAACAAATATCACACACACTGCAAAAATATGCAGTTGAGTATTTCTAAAATCTCCACCCTTTTTAGACCACTGTTGGCAATAATCAAAATAAACTTCTGCTTTAGGCTGATCATCAAGCTTTGTCTTTTGAAAATATATACGTACAAATACTCATATGGATTTATTATCAACAGGAAGAACACAAAAATACAAATCTTACTGCAAAATGTATCTATTCTAATGTAAGTGTTTCCAAAGTGATTTTCTTAGGGATGTAAAATAACATGTAATTAGTTCATTGATACTAAAATTCCTCTGTTGAAGATTTCTGCATAATTACCTACGACTTTAACAATAAGCAATTAGACTGATTAGGTGTCAGGCATTGTGATAAGTGAAATTTATCAACAGTTTTATTCATATAGATTTTTAAATTTATGGCACAAAACTGTGTTACTTATGTGATCCATAGTAAAAATCACATATCCCTGAATTTAACCTAGTGTTCTATCAATTAAAATAAAATTGCTAACTTACATTAATGATATTGTGCTTCAAGATTAGTAGATGTGTAAGTGACTGCCATCAGTATAGTCTCTGAAACCTGAGGCTGGGACTAGAAAATAGATGAAACAGCAAGTGACACTTCCACATTCCAGTCGCCCCTGTTAATAGGTTTTCAGTAAATCCAGGTGGACCAGATCCAAGATTACTCTTTTTGGGGTAGCAAAGGCAGAGCTGCTTATGAAAATAAGCACCATTTCTTCCAACACCCTAGTATCACTGTAAATCCAGCCCGTGGATTAATCCTAAGCCTCCCTGTAAATACAGTGATATTTCAAGGATAACAAATAGTAAAGCAACCCAGCTTGTGGAAAAAAAAATCTTTTCCACCCACCATTTTGTTACCCTAATTTTATTATATATTGGACAAGCCTTTCATTATAAATTTGGAGTTAAGAGACTTAAAACTCAGTGTTAGGAAGCTGCTCGTACTCAAGTGGAAATTGTTAGTCGCAGAGCCCTGCTTGTTTTCATGGGACATGAGACACATGGATGTGCAGAAGCTGAGGCTGAAGTACTTTAAACCTAGTACTAAATGCCTATGTGTTTGAAGAAGATGTGTTACTCTGCTCAGCCTACAATACCAGAACTCCATAGCATAGCTGGCTTAAACAGCAGAGATGTATGTCTCACAGCGCTATAGGCTAGGAGTCCAAGATCAAGGCCAGCGTGGTTTCTGGTGAGAACTCCCTTGCTGGCTTGCAAATGGCCACCTGCCCCGTGAGTCCTCACATGGCTGAAGGAGAGAGAAGAGATATGTTCTTCTTCCTTAAGGCCACCAGTGCCATCAAATTAGGACCCCATGTTATGTTCTCATTTAGCGTTAACCAATTCCTTAAAGCCCTCTCTCCAAATCCTGTCACACTGGGAGTTAGATCTTCAACATAAGAGTTTTAGGAGAAATTCAGTCCATAGCAGATTGTATAATTCTTTTCCATAATTTTGTCTCTGTAACTAGATTACTCTTAATTTTTTAAAAATAGCTTCTGTTTTACAGAACGAATGTGTGACTACTTAAATAGTACCTAGCAGTCAAAATAACACCAAGTGGTGTAAGCTCCCAGCCACACAGATTTTACTGAGCAGCCACCCACTTACCCTAATTCATCGAAATCCCAAACCTAAAAATATGCCTTGTATTCTGAAGATCACAGGCAGTATATCAATAGATTTTATTGGTTTTTTTTTTTTAACTTCAAAAATGTTCTTTGATGAAGTTTTCGTTGCCACGATTGATGGATTCGAAAACATCACACTGCGTTTTTTGTTTCCTCACACTATTGTATCATTACGGGGACACAAGAAACCCCTGGGGGGATGAGAGCGATTTTTCTGCCCTCATTCCATCAACTTTGCCCTGAATACATGGGTTAAAATGTAGCACACAAACTGCTTGACTTCCTGGACTGGAGCGTCTGTTGAGACTCTCTACGAAAACTCATATTTAAGGACATGTGCACGCTTGTGACTTCTGGTCCAGGGTTGAATAGTTTTTTGAACCAACATAAGCTATGGGCTGTCCATCCTCATTAGGTGATTAAGAAAAAGACGCTGCTTGTCTCACTCCTGTGTTATCTCTTGGGTACATTTGGTGATTGATGGCCTAACATTGTATAGTATGGACTAAGAAACTTCAAATCTGACTTATTTAATGACTTGTGATGTGACTTGCAGTACAGTCCTGTTGCAAGAATAAAACTGCTATTCTGTTACACAGGTGGGTGCTGAAGTTCAGCCTAATGTGAGAAAAAATTATAGAAAACTAAATGAGATCAAGTTTAGTGGAGTCAAGTTGTCAGGCTACCTAAACAAAGAGAGGAAAAAAGTCGGCAGTATACAAGCTCCCTTAAAAAAAAAGCTCACATATTTCAGTATATACTTAAATTCTTTTCTAACATTACTTAAATGTTTACAGTATATATTTAAGTATAATGTTTACAGTATATATTTAAGTATAAATACGTGGTGGCTCAGATGGTAAAGAATCTGCCTTCAGTGCAGGAGACGCAGGTTCAATCCCTAGGTTGGGAAGATCCTTAGAGAAGGAAATGACAACCCACTCCAGTATTCTTGCCTGGAGAATCCCATGGACAGAGGAGCCTGGCGGGCTACAGTCCATGAGGTTGCAAAAAGAGTCAGACACAACTGAGCGGCTAAGCAACCAACCAAAAATGTACATAAAAGTACATATAAGTCCCTAAGATATATTTTGAATACATCTATAAAATTAGAAAAATGTAGTAATTAAGCACAAATGAAAAATACATTAATGAAATTAAAATTGAAATACTTTTCTAAGCTGCACGTGCTGTTGTTAAATCACTGCTTTAACGTGATTACTAACAGCTATAACATAAAATTGTTTTTTTCCCTGATTTTGAAGGTTTTAATGGCTTTATATTTTATAATTGCATATTTATAAATTGGTTTATTGGATTTATGTAATAAATATATGTATTTCATAGATAATAAAATTATACATATTTATATATAATTATAAAAACTAAAGTACAATTTATATCATAAGATATATATCTTACAACTAGTTTTTTAAAAAATTATAAATTACCACAGGATATAAAGCCAGTTAAAATTATCCAAACATCTAAAACTCAGAGACCAACCCTGTTCAGTGTATTTCTATTTTCTCTTTCAATGCACAATTCTGGAGGGAGGGAGGAAGTGGGAAAGCAGGTCAGTCTATATGGGAATTTTATGTAACACCCTATGCTTTCAGTTAGAGTGACCTGTCCCAGTTTGCTTGGAATTGAGAGGTTTCCTGGGATATAGGACTTTCAGCTCTAGAAGCAAGACAGTCCCAAGCACATGGGAGTTGTTCTCCCTACTTTCAGCCTTATACCTTCCCTGTTCCTTCCCTTCTTCATACCTCAATCTGCCTGTGTTTTAGATTGTAGCTTTTTTTGCCTTCCATCATCAGTCAACACTCTTCATACGATTTTTCAAATTTTGTTGAAATAGCTTAGCTTCAGTGTTGCCCCTTTATTCTCTCCATTTTTGAATGTTGAGAACAGTGTTTTATCCAAACTCCAATCCTTGCTGTTTTAATAGTCTCTCAAGTGTGCTTTAATCACCGTCTTGAACCAGAAGGTGCTAGATTCCTTTTGAGTCTTACAGCGTGGGCTTTTGACGACTCTGACTCAACCCACTTCTCAAGAAACCTTTCTGTGTGCAACTTGGACTTCCCTTGCCCTGAATGCTTCATCTGTGACCTCTGTTCAGTTACTCTTAACAATCAAAGCCGAACTACTTGGCTTTAATGTGGTCCTAAACATAAATAGAAATACAAGGTTAATATGGATGTTTGGTTATTAAAAAGTCATCCAAATGTTATTGAATAGTCACTTTTTTAGACTATCATTAAAATAAACACATATAAAAATGTAATATTCATAAAGAATCTCTGGAGCCACCGAGAATATTGTCTAGATTTGGGAGTGACTTCTCGTAGATCATGTTAATACTGCATGTTTATTCATATTCACAGAGAGTACCATTTTAAAATATGGAAAAATTATGATAGTGAGTTAGATTTTATTTTAAAATCCTAGAATCTTGGCAAACCCATTTTCATATAAATTAAGGTTCACTCACTTAGGTCTATTGGAAAGGAAATTTCTAAGAAACGTTCTAAACTAGTTCTTATGATTAAAAAAAAAGAAATTGGATGGTCATGTGACTTCTCATCTCCAGGATTTTAATTCTGAGGTCAAGTTTTTGTTTTTGTTTTCTCTCCTTTCAAGTCTTAAAAAATTCTCTTCCTGAATATTTTCAATTAATTTTGGCCTATCAGCTCTGACTCTTCTAAAGATCTATACTCCATCCACAGATAAACTGTTTTTACAAATGTTTTTATTTAACTTAATTTCTTATTTCAAATGTGAAGTGTATCAAAAATGGGAAGATTAGTAATGCAGCAAAATGTATAGGGTCATTTCAGAATGTCATTTAGACATGCTCTGGGGACTCTTTTTACCATGAGGCCATTTGATGTTAGTTATGGAAACAATTTAAGTAGTCTGAATTCTTGTAAGTTTAAAAAGAAACATTCTCATTTTCACAGATATGAAAAGAGAAAATCTATCGGCATCATTTTCAGTTCATTCCATTATTATTGCAGCTCTTCCTCACCCGCTACAATTCTTCTTGGTGAATTCCTAAAAATAAATTTTGCCTTAAACTTATTTATTTTGTTATAAGTATTTTGATTTTGTTGGATTGAAAGTAAAGATGTCTTCTGAGAAATATTTTTGCCCTTGATAACTAAGAAAAAGAGTTCAGAAAAATTTCAAACATGAAAAATTTATACATTTTCTTAAAGATTTTATGATAATGTCTTCTGCAACGCGAAGATTCTCTTTGAGAAGGCCACTACTTCTTCTATGTAAGAAATTATGTCTCATGACTATTTAAGCAATAACCCTGTCAATGTTTTATGAGATGACAATTTTTATAGATCTCTTTTTCAATCAAGCAATTCAGAAATAATTTCTAGTCCCTTAAATCACTCAAGCACATACTTCCCAAGCCTCTTAATTTAATATCTATAAATACCTTGAGTCAAGGTAAAAGAACGTGACTAATTCATGTCCCCAGAGTGTGTTACTTACAACCATTCTGTACACTAATCTCAGTTTAAATATTTGATTATAAATGAAGATAAAGTATATAGCAAGTACAAATGGAAGGAGAAAAAAGTTTAGAAGGGCAAATACAGAGGTCTGAAATAGGAGTGGTTGCTTTGAAGATAATTTGAGATTTACTATAGATGCCTGAAGATTTTTTTAACTTCACTTGGTTCCTATGTTCTTCCCATCCGTGAAGAATCCTACTTATCAGCTTCACTTTGGTTATCAAAGCCCAAGGCAGTGGCTCAATCTGCCATTTCCTAGGGCTTGTTCTGTTTCTCAGATGGCTCCATGGTAAAGAATTTACCTGCAATGCAGGAGTTGTGTATTCGATCCCCGAGTTGGGAAGACTCCCTGGAGAAGGAAATGACAACCCACTCCAATATTCTTGCCCGTAAATCCCATGAACAGAGAAGCCTGGCAGAGTATAGTCTGTGGGATCGCCAAGAGCTGGACATGACTTAGCGACTAAACAACAACAGCAAGAACAACAACGACAGCAAGGCTTGCCCTTGTCAAGGCAAAAATAAAATGTGCTCAGAGTCGGAATAAAGGTTTAGGATCTATCAGATACAATTCTTATTATATCCTACTAAGGACACAAGAACTCAACAGAGTGTCACCAACCTGTGAGTTGAGTTCCAAGTTAATTTCTTGGAAATATTTGCCTACAGAAATAACATGTGGGTTCAAGTTTAGCACATACGTTGTACTCTAACAAATCTGAGACCTTGACTGTCACACTTGACATTGTTTTACAGAAGAAGCCCCATGCCTCAGTTCCCAAGGTGGCACGTCTTTCCCATCGCCACCTTGACAACGAGGGCCAGCTCCTCCTCTTCTCCAGTCTAGCACTGAGCTGCTCAAAGAAAAATGAAGATCCTGAGGCATCATTAACACAGAGATCCCAAATCTCCACAACAGAGAGGAGACGGAACCCTGAAGGGGTTTGATGATCGGGTTTCAACATGTGGCGTGTAGCGCCAATTTTTAGGCTTACAAATAAGTGGTTTTCCAGGAGGCTTAATAGTCTGCTTAACTCAACTTTAGAAACTGCAGCCTCTGTGACTGAAATACAGTCACAAAAGACAAGATGTTGATGATATTTGTGACAGAGAGAAGGAAAATTCTTCCTTTACGTCAGCTTCGTGTAATAAGATCTATAAATTTCAATAAGTTCTGAGGACATCAATGCATCCATAATTATAGAAACTAGATATGGTGATGGATCACCCCATTTTTCCATTTTCTGGAGGCTGTCCTAACACCACGTGAGTAGTGTGTCTTATTCTTCTGGCCTTTGGCCATTCTATATACACAAGCCATGCTGACAAAATGTCTCACTTTTTTAGCCAGAATGGATTTACTTGTATCAATAGTGGGAGAAAAAGTGAATTAATGCTTCTTCTTAGCAGTTACCTGACATTACATTTCCTGTTCTTTCTAAACTCTCCTGTGAAATATATACAATATTAAAATTATAAATCCTAACATTTATAATTCTTTCCTTCTAGTAATTTGCTTCTCTCCTTTGGCAACTTAATCACCAGAGGCCTGGGTTTTCTCATCTGTAAAATGAAGGAATTATACCAAATAATATCCAAGAGTTTTTCTAACCGAGTAAGTCCATAGTACTACTTGTGTTTATACTAAGATTGAAAAAAATACATAAATACATTGTGGATAATGAGAGCCAGGTTTTTCACTTTTGGAGGAAAAGTTTCAAATAAGGAAAGAAAGAATAGAATAAACTCGGTAGTGTTGGATTGAACCGAAGGTCTTAGTGTGGATTCCTGGTTAGACAAAGAAATACAGGTATGTTCACACGGACAGGTTGGTGTCCAGACATATTTCCCAGCTCTCTCTGCTGAGAGGGCCTAGGAGCAATGAGAACTCAGTAGCGATTAGCATACCTAGAGCCCAGATATTTCTTCCAAATTCTATTTTCTAAAAGGAACCATGTTGCTTTGGAGAAAGTATTGATTCCAGGCCTGCGGCAGAGAATGTAGAAGACACGCCCAGAATATCTTGTGGTGCCAGGATAGTAAAGATGCATTTAAGAAATGATGGGGCCATGTCAAAGGAACTCAGGAGTCAACCTGGAGGAGCTCCCAATGGCCAAAGCTGGAATAATTTGAGTGACAAAATAAATAATGATAGCATCAAATTATAACCCATCAGTCAGTTCAGTCGCTCCGTCGTGTCCGACTCTTTGCGATCCCATGAATCACTGCATGCCAGGCCTCCCTGTCCATCACCAACTCCCAGAGTTCACTCAGGCTCACATCCATCGAGTCCGTGATGCCATCCAGCCATCTCATCCTCTGTCGTCCCCTTCCCTTCCTGCCCCCAATCCCTCCCAGCATCAGAGTCTTTTCCAATGAATCAACACTTCGCATAAGGTGGCCAAAGTACTGGAGCTTCAGTTTTAGCATCATTCCTTCCAAAGTAATCCCAGGGTTGATCTCCTTCAGAATGGACTGGTTGGATCTCCTTGCAGTCCAAGGGACTTTCAAGAGTCTTCTCCAACACCACAGTTCAAAAGCATCAATTCTTCGGTGCTCAGGACTAAAATAAACATCCATGGGTGGATGGCTGATATTGACAGCAGGACGGTGGCCATGGGAGCTGGAATCCACTAAAGAGTGTATAACAATTCACCTGTCGAATCAGCTAGCGGTGAGAATGGGTGGCGCTGGAGGTCGGGCCCATACCTGGCCGCCTCGGGGGGCCCAGGCCTTCTGATCGAGGCCCAGCCGTGGACGGTGTGAGGCTGGTAGTGGCTCCCCAGCATGCCAGGCCTGGGTCTTCCGGAGTCAGGTTGCTTGGGAACGCAGCCCAAAGCAGGTGGCAAACTCCATCTAAGGCTGAATACCAGCGTGATAGCGAGAGTCAACAAGTACCCTAAGAGAAAGTTGCAAAGAAATATCCACAAGTGCATACTTCTATCAACCAATCAATCGGTAAAGGAGAAGAGTCTACCCTTCTCTATAGTCATGGGGCATGCATATACTCAGCCATGTCTGACTCTTGAGACCCCATGGACTGTAGCCCACCCAGCTCTTCTGTCCATGGAATTTTGCAGGCAAGAATACTGGAGTAGGTTGCCATTTCCTTCTCCAGAGGATCTTCACAACCCAGGCATGGAACCTGCCTCTCCTGCAATGGCAGGCAGATTCTTTACCACTGGCACCATCAATTCCAATTAATCAGTGTGAAAAAAATGAGGTAGATGGAAAACAACCAGCTTAGGCAAGTTTAAGAGCCATGGAAGAATGCTGAAACGAGTGGACAGAAGCACGGTGAGACACTAAGATGAATATTTACACAGCCTTCAAGTATCTCCCAAGATATTTACTTTCACAAAATAGGCAAATATTTTTGAAGACTAAATATCCAGTGTTGATGGGTAGTTAAATGTGAAGTTGAGAACTCAAATAGACTGTTAGTGAAATGAAATCCTCATATCTTTTGACTCAACAATTTAATTTTTATGAATCTTATCAAAAATACATGTGTACACAAGAAACATGTATAGAAAAGAACATTTGAATTATTCATAACAGCAAAATATTGGAAATGGTCTTAATATCCTTTAAAAGAAAGAAGGGTTAAAAATTATAGCGCATGTAGACATCGAAATGTTTTCCCATTATTAAAAAGGAATGAGGTAGCGTTGATGTATAAACATGAAAAGATCTTCAAACATTTTATGGGTAACAAGCAGGTTGCATAGCAGTTGATGAGTATAATAGAGGATGGATAGGTAGATAGATTAAAAGAATTTAATATTTTACCAGTAACTGTCTCACATAATTCTCGATTTGAATTTCTACATTGGGAATATATTCATTTATGACATATGTAGCTAAAAATATACAGTAAAAAAAATAAGTTCCCATATGATTTAGAGCAGCTCTATGTAAATATAGTTATTTTGTCCAACTTTTAAGGTCACGTTTAAAAGATAAAAAATGGGCCAAAAGTAAAATATTCAACCAAAAATGTGTATTCCTGAGATTAACTTAAGCAATAGATTTTCTTCATAAAGGTTGGGAACATGAATGATTTCCTTCTCCACACAACTCATTGGGCTATAGGTCAGGTAGATTGTTGGAGGGAATACTTTTGCAATATTATTTCAGAAGATGAGCTAGGGAGGGAGATGTCAGGAATCTCCCCCGCTGTAGTTAATAGCTTGGCTGTTCACACCGTGTGTTCTGGCAACAGTCTCACTTGTAAACTTCACTAAATCAGAATGGTAACAGCAAAGCGAGCTTACTCATTTAAATACATTTCTTGTACTAATGAAAATAAAAGTTAGGAGGAATAAAACAAGAAGAAAAAGATATAAGGTCTGCAAGCCACATGTTATGCAAAGCCAGGTATTAAAAAGAAACTGTTGGGTAATATGAAAATTAGAGAGTAAGGCTATAAAACCCAAACAAAGCTAGGGGAAATGAGAAGCCATGGATGAATGATGAATTGAGTCACTCCATTTTAAACGCGTTGTTTCAGTTCTGATGGTGTAAGTAAACCTCTGGAGGAAATACAGAAACAAAACTTCCCAGCCATCAGCCAGTTGTTCAAAGCAGGACCTAGAGGTCATTTTTTATATTTCCCATCTCTCACTGCCAAATCTAATTCATTGCTACAAGGAAAATAATTCCATCAATCCAACAACCAAAAAAGCTTTCAAATCTCCCCACTGGGTCCTACCACCACCGTGGTATCACCACTGCTCAGGCTTATCAGGACAATCTCAATGACCTTTTAGCCCTTCTCTTAGCCTGCCCTCCTGTCTCCCAACCCATGGCAACTAGGCCAATCCTTTAAAAACTTAAATAGTCCTGTCCCTTCTGCTTAAAACTGCTTACCTACCAGGGCTGCCCTGCTATGACCTTCAAGATAGCAGATACTTGCCAAGCTCCCCTCCCCTACCTGTCCATCTTCATTGTAAGTCTCTCTCCTCATTCTCCAAGCCAGTCTTGCTTCCTTTCTCTCCTTGTGTCCCTCCGCAGGACCATCATGCTCTTCTTCCCCCGATTTTTGCCTGATTGATTCTTTCTCATCAGTCAAGTCTCAACCTAAGTGATATTTACCGACGAATGTTTCTCTGACCACACAATCTAAAATAACCCTCACCTCCACCGTTTTGGCCTCTGATCTTTTTCTTCACAGTGCCTACAGAAGTGTGTAATTATATGTTCACTCAAACATATGCCTCTTTAGTGTATAGCTCCCCCACCGTGTAGATCCAGAGAGGGCAGGAGCTATGTCTACTCATTCACTTCTGTATTCCCGGTGCCTCATCTAGCTCCTGGCATGGAGTAAGTGTTCAATAGGTGAATAGGTAAACAAGTTAGTATAGTCAGGTCTAGACATATTTTGAAGGGACAGCAGTGCCACGCAAGATGAGGACTGGTAGTATGTGTGCATGGTCAGTTACTTCAGTCGTGTCTGACTCTTTGCAGCCCCATGGACTGCAGCCCTCCAGGCTCCCTGTCCACGGAACTCTCCAGGCAAGAATACTGGGGTGGGTTGTTGTGCCCTCCTCCAGAGGGAAAATGAAAAGTGAAGTCGCTCAGTCATGCCCGACTCTTAGCGACCCCATGGACTGCAGCCTACCAGGCTCCTCCATCCATGGGATTTTCCAGGCAAGAGTACTGGAGTGGGGTACCATTGCCTTAGGGAAACTTGATAGAAATAACTATTATCCTGTGATTTAAAGTTAGAAATGATACAGGAATAGACACAGCACCCTTTAGAGAGTTCAAATGGCTGCCCAGACAAGTGCATTAGGAATTCAGTGTAGCCGCCATGTTGCCTCTCATTCATTGGGTTGAGAAATAATTTTGTCATTGCATCCACGGTGATTAACAAGTGATTCATACTGAATAAACTCGTGTAAACTTGTGGCTTCCCCGGTGGCTCAGAGGTTAAAGCGTCCGCCTCCAATGCGGGAGACCGGGGTTCGATCCCTGGGTTGGGAAAATCCTCTGGAGAAGGAAATGGCAATCCACTCCAGTATTCTTGCCTGGAGAATCCCATGGACAGAGAAGCCTAGTAGGTTACAGTCCATGGGGTCACAAAGAGTTGGACACGACTGAGTGACTTCACCTCACCTCACTTCAAACTTGTGTCAGATTTGTGTGTGCATTACAAAGCCAACTCATTCATTTACAATAAAAAGTATAGCCATCAAGCTAACCTGAGTCTCAATCTTTGTTTAATTCCATCCATCCCTCCCCATAGGAAAGAGCCAGGTAGCTAAATTATATCCAAATGATAACTGAAGCTCAGAAAAGATTCCTGGCCACAAATTACTTGTGCTGAAGAAGTAACATCACCATAGTCTTAGGCCTGAATTCCTACAATAGCCTCCTAACTATTCTTTGTACACCCGTCTCTCAAATCTATTAAGCACATAGCAGCAGAAATGTTCCATTAAAAACAGCCATCTGGTCACCTCACTGCTCTATTCAAAACCCTTCAGAGACTCTCCATTGCATTAGAAGGAAATTCAGCCCCTACTGGGGGTTTACAAGGCTCTGTGTGATCTGGGTCCTGCCACCTCTCCAGTCTCATCAACAGCCCCTCTTTTACATTCTGGATGCCCCAGTGCACTCACGCTTGCAGACTGAGAGACCTAACACACAAATGGTCAACAGCCAGACCGTGTATAAAAATAGAGCTCTGACCCACAGCCTGCAATAACCAGCCCCGGAAGCCAGCCTGCTATCTAAGTCAGACTGGTGGGAAGTCAAACCACTCTCTCTAACAACTGATCCAGGAAAATAAACAGTAATCCTGCAGTAGTCAGACCCAGGCAACCAAGGCACGTGGGAACTGATAGCCTTTGAGCCTCTGCCAAAATGTAAGTGACCGTGGCTGACTTCCTTGCCAGGGCCAGCTCTGAATAAATGGCCTTTGCTTGTTGTCTTTTGGTTGGTCTTTGTTTATTTCCACAAGACCCTTCACTGTGACAAGCTGCTTCCTCCCTCGGACACTTTCTAATACCTGCTTCCTCTGCCTGGAATGCTGCCTCAACCCTTCACGTGGACAGTCCCTTCCTATTTTCTAGATCCCCACTTATGTATTGAAGACATCCTCCCAAATCACTCTTTATACACACCCCTGTGCCAGACTCTCTTTTGATTCCCTTCAGCACTCACCACAACTTGCTATCATTTTGCCTGTCTTTTCAGTTTCATTTCTACCTGTCACCTTCATGAGGATGAAGCTCTATGAAGACAGAGACTCTTTCTCTCCTGTTTTCTCTGCTCCTTGAGGACCTAGAATAAAATCCCCGAAATACCAGATACTAAAGAAGATGTTGCGTGGGTAAATAATTGATCACACACCTAAAGTGCATGCAGACCCAGGGTAAGGAACAACTGCGTGCTGCTGCTGCTGCTGTTTAATCACTAAGTCTCGTCTGACGTGATCCCATGGACTGTAGCCCACCAGGCTCCTCTGTCCATGGGATTTCCTAGACAAGAACACTGGAGTGGGCTGTCATTTCCTCCTCCAGAGGGTCTTCCTGACCCAGGGATGGAACTCGCATTTCCTCCTTAGCAGGCGAATTCTTTACCACTAAGCCGGGGTCAGATGGGGGAAGCCCCAAACTGTGCCTGCTGCTGTTGCTACTGAGCTGCTTCAGTCATGTCCGACCACCCTCTAAAATAACCAGACTTCGCACGAGTCTGTGATGCTGCAAGTTTGCCAGTCTGTCTCATGGACCATTTGTGGGGCTGGAAGTTGGTCTCTGTTATACCTGCCTTGATATGGAACATCCTTCTTCAGCACAGAGGCTGAAGGAGGGCCGTGGTCCAAGGGGGGGCATGGCTGTCTCACAAAGACTGTGACCTTGAACATCTGAGTTACTTGCTTCTACTGCTGCTGCTAAGTCGCTTCAGTCGTGTCCGACTCTGTGCGACCCCATAGACGGCAGCCCACCAGGCTCCCTCATCCCTGGGATTCTCTAGACAAGAACACTGGAGTGGGTTGCCATTTCTTTCTCCAATGCATGAAAGTGAAAAGTGAAAGTGAAGTGGCTCAGTCGTATCCAACTCCTAGCAACCCCATGGGTTGCAGCCTACCAGGCTCTTCTGTCCATGGGATTTTCCAGGCAAGAGTACTGGAGTGGGTTGCCATCAAACATTCAGTCCCTCAGGCCTTCCCAGAATCCAACCCACAGGGTCAGCTGCTTCTTGTCAAGTTGCTGGGACAAGTGGAATTTGGTGACTTAACAAACCACCAGCTTTGTCCTCAAAGGTGTCATCAGATTGAATAATCAGCCACAACTTCACTGTAGTCCTGCCTATTGAAGATTTATCAGAAAACTGGCTTCCCTGGTAGCTCAGTCAGTAAAGAACTGGCCAGCAGTTCAGGAGACCAAGGTTCGATCCCTGGTTGGGAAGATCCCCTGGAGAAGGAAATGGCATACCACTCCAGTATTCTTGCCTGGAGAACTCTATGGACAGAGGAGGCTGGTGGGCCACAGTCCATGCGGTTGTAAGAGTCAGACATGACTTAGCGACTAAGCCACCACTATCAGATAAACAGCAACCAACAGGAGAGATAAGGGTGGGGATAGGAACAAGAATTGGAGTGGGGATGAGGAGAAAGGTAGAGATGACAGTTCAGTCGCTCAGTCGTGTCCGACTCTTTGTGACCCCATGAATCGCAGTACGCCAGGCCTCCCTGTCCATCACCAACTCCCGGAGTTCACTCAGACTCACGTCCATTGAGTCCATGATGCCATCCAGCCATCTCATCCTCTGTCGTCCCCTTCTCCTCCTGCCCCCAATCCCTCCCAGCATCAGAGTCTTTTCCAATGAGTCAACTCTTCGCATGAGGTGGCCAAAGTACTGGAGCTTCAGTTTTAGCATCATTCCTTCCAAAGAAATCCCAGGGTTGATCTCCCTCAGAATGGACTGGTTGGATCTCCTTGCAGTCCAAGGGACTCTCAAGAGTCTTCTCCAACACCACAGTTCAAAAGCATCAATTCTTCTGCGCTCAGCCTTCTTCACAGTCCAACTCTCACATCCATACATGACCACAGGAAAAACCATAGCCTTGACTAGACGGACCTTAGTCGGCAAAGTAATGTCTCTGCTTTTGAATATACTATCTAGGTTGGTCATAACTTTTCTTCCAAGGAGTAAGCGCCTTTTAATTTCATGGCTGCAGTCACCATCTGCAGTGATTTTGGAGCCCAAAAAAACAAAGTCTGACACTGTTTCTACTGTTTCCCCATCTATTTCCCATGAAGTGATGGGGCCAGATGCCATGATCTTCGTTTTCTGAATGTTGAGCTTTAAGCCAACTTTTTCACTCTCCTCTTTCACTTTCAACAAGAGGCTTTTTAGCTCCTCCTCACTTTCTGCCATAAGGGTGGTGTCATCTGCATATCTGAGATTATTGATATTTCTCCCAGCAATCTTGATTCCAGCTTGTGTTTCTTCCAGTCCAGCATTTCTCATGATGTACTCTGCATATAAGTTAAATAAGCAGGGTGACAATATACAGCCTTGACGTACTCCTTTTCCTATTTGGAACCAGTCTGTTGTTCCATGTCCAGTTCTAACTGTTGCTTCCTGACCTGCATACAGATTTCTCAAGAGGCAGGTCAGGTGGTCTGGTGTTCCCATCTTTTTCAGAATTTTCCACAGTTTATTGTGATCCACACAGTCAAAGGTTTTGCCATAGTCAATAAAGCAGAAATAGATGTTTTTCTGGAACTCTCTTGCTTTTTCCATGATCCAGTGGATGTTGGCAATTTGATCTCTGGTTCCTCTGCCTTTTCTAAAACCAGCTTGAACATCAGGGAGTTCACGGTTCACGTATTGCTGAAGTCTGGCTTGGAGAATTTTGAGAGATGACAGAGACAGAAAGAGTAGAGACAAAGATGTAGAGATACAAAGACGTATATGTAAAGCGATTTAACTTCAGCAGATGTGGGGACTGGCCAGTCATAAATCTGCAGGAAGGCCTGCTGCTGTGCTGTGCTCAGTTATGTCTGACCCCATGGACTGTAACCCACCAGGCTCCTTATGCATGTTAATCACACCTACAGAATATCCTCAGAGCAGCATCCAGACCAGTGACTGGCCTGACCACTGGGCACCACAGCCTAGCCAGAGACACAAAATTGATCTGCACACCAAGGTTTCAATTTCAACTCCTCATTTTTAAAATAAGAGAATATCTTTCCTCAACTTAAAATGCCCTAGGCTTGTTCCCACCCTTAGCTTAAATTCCCAGTCCTCTACCATGATGGACAGGTCCAGCTGAGTATGATTCAGCCTATCTCTCTGACCTGGTCTCCTGCAGCCCTGTTTGTCCATATTCTACAGTCACTGTTCTTTTAGCACCTCCGTCACACCAGCCTTTCTCCTGTCTCAGAGTCCTCTTCTTCCTTCACCTGCCCCCTCTATGGCTCATTCACTCTAGAATTCAGGTCTCTTCTGAATGAAATCTTCTTTGACCACCCCACATATCATTTGGACTTCCCTCCTAGCTCAGTTGGTAAAGAATCCACCTGCAGTGCAGGAGATCCCTGGGTCAAGAAAATCTCCTGGAGAAGGGACAGACTACCCACTGCAGTATTCTTGGGCTTCCCTTGTGACTCAGCTGGTAAAGAATCTGCCCACACTGTGGGAGACCTGGGTCTGATCCCTCGGTTGGGAAGATCCCATGCAGAAGGGAAAGGCTACCCACTCCAGTATTCTGGCCTGGAGAATTCAATGGACTAAACAGTCCATGGGGTCACAAAGAGTTGGACACGACTGAGCGACTTTCACTTTCACTTTCAACAACATATCACTTGCTTATCTCCTTGATCACTATCTGTAATCACCCTTTTTATTCACTTGAAGTGAAGTGAAGTTGCTCAGTCGTGTCCAACTCTTTGCGACCCCATGGATTGTAGCCCACCAGGCTCCTCCATCCATGGAATTTTCTAGGCAAGAGTACTGGAGTGGGGTGCCATTTCCTTCTCCAGGGGATCTTCCCAACCCGGGAATTGAACCCAGGTCTCCCACATTGCAGGCAGACGCTTTACTGTCTGAGCCACCAGGGAATCCCATGTCTTTACCTAAATCAGTGATTCTCCTCTGGGGCAAGTTTGCCCCAGGAGACACTTGAAGGTGGTAAGAGATGTTAAGAATCTGAATATCTTTTGCAAAGAGCCAAAAATATTTGCTGAACAATCCAATTTGCCAACAATTGGGCTTCCTTTGTGGCTCACTGGTGAAGAATCCGCCTGCAATGCGGGATTCCATCTGTGGGTTGGGAAGATCCCCTGGAGAAGGGAACAGCTGCCCACTCCAATATTCTGGCCTGGAGAATTCCATGGACTAGATAGTTTATGGGGTCGCAAAGAGTCGGACACAACTGAGTGACTTTCACTTTCAGAAACAATCAGCTATAGGAAATGAAAGAAGAGTGGAGTTTATTATCTGATAGGATGGGAAGATTTCAAGGGAACAGGTTTTGTGGTTAAAATCAGAAGTTCATGTTTGTGTATGCTGATTTTAAAATCTTTATTAGACATCCAAATAGTGACATCAAATAACCATCGTTGCATCACATCTCTGGAAATATGCTTGTGGGAGCCATCAGCATGTGGAAAGTGAAGCCACAACACTCGATGAGATCAACAAAAGTGTGAATAGAAAACAGAGGCAAAGACTAAGCCCAGGGTCCCCTGAACAGGAAGAGATCTGGCGAAGAGGAGGAACCAGCAAAGGAGAAGACAGACCGGTTAGGAGCTTGGAAGGAATAAAAAGACAGTGTGAAGCCCTGGAAAGCAAGTGAGGAACGCCTGTCAGGATGGAGTGATCTGCAACGTCAAAGGCTGCTGAGACATCAAGTCAAAAGTCGCCTGGGAACTGACCGTCGTATTTAGCAACATGGAGGCCCCTGCTGACCTTGACAGGGGGAGTTCCAATGGGGCTGTGGTGTGAAAGCCCGAGTGGTGGATACGAAGGGAACTGGAGGAGAGGAATGGAAGATGGCAAGCAGCAGTAACTCAGTGTTTGGCTGCAAAAGGGAGCAGATAGGACCGTAGATAAGAGAGGAGGTGAAGAGGGGACTTTTGTCAAGCAGGAAACGTTACAGCAGAGTAACCCAGCAGAAGGTGGGAATGATGATGGCGGCGAGAACAGAGGCTTGCTGGAGTAAAATCAAAGGGGATGGGGCTTAGCGCAGGAGAAGACCGAGAGTCTCTACAGAGGAGTCTGGCCAGATCCTCTATGGTGAAGGGCAGTACGTAATGCAGAAACGTGCTGTCTGCCGCACGATGTGATGCTGTAGAAAGCTGGCGGCCTTTACAGGACCAGAATGGGCAGAAGTCAATGTCTTCGTGGAATTTGTCCTCCGCTATTGATGTGCTCAGAGGTCTGGTCTATAGGTGACCTTTTCCCTCATGAGAAGGCAAAGGGCACATGTGTTTTCACCTTGAGTCTCCCAGACGGACAGACACTATTTGAAGCAATCATCTAGGACTGTCTCTGGGTTTGGTTTCTGTCCTATTTCTATTCCGTTTCATCCATTTCATCATTCCATTCATTTCCATCTGTGGTCTTCATCTCAAATTTTGGTCTTTTTCTGACCCTGTGGAATTGGCACTTGGGTCCTGGTTTCCTGGTTGGATGTCAGTACCCCCCTCTCACTTTGCATGGTCTCTTCCCCATGGCAACTAGTTGCCGAGAGTTGCATGACCTGCGCTGTTTCTAGCTCTTTCAGGCCCAGCCCCTGACTCTGGCTTTATTGGCTAATTGTACTGGCCTGGATCTCCTCCATCACCCTCAGAAGGAAACAGATACATTCAGTGATAGCTGGAATTTGGTGGTAAAATACAAATTCAGGATAGCCAGGTACATTACCACCACTGATAAATCCAGAAATATAGCATAATATAGCCCAGCTCATTAATCAATAACAGCTGAAAACATTTTATTTCTGAAACAAATCACACAGGATGTTGTGGTAGGTGGAATTCCAAGATGCTCCTTCCCTCCTGGTGTAGGTATCCCCTCGTAACCCCTGGAATGGTGACGATGATGGAATTGACTCCCATGATGAGGTCATGCTCTATGGGACAGTTGACTTCACAAAGTGTGACTATCAAGGTAGTACTGACCCTTTAAAAGCAGATGGTTTTTCCCAGTTGGTCTCAGAAGAGTCGGAGAATCAAAACACAAAGGGTCTTTGGACAAGCTGTTGCTGACTCAAAGGTGGAGGGGTCCATGTCTCAGAACTGCAGACGGCTACTAGGAGCTGTGTGTGATCCACAGCTGACAGCCAGCAAGGAAATGGAGACCTTGATGGTACAACCACAAGAAATGAATTCTGTCAACACCAAGAATGAACCTGGAAGCTGATCGCCACCCAGAGCTTCTGGAGTCTAGTGGGGACTCACTATAGAGGAGGGACTAATGGCGAGCAAGGAATTTTGTGGGTTCTGTGAAGATGGTAGCAGTGATAAAGATACATCCAGAGTGCTGAAAGCCCACTGTGTTTCAGGCACTGTGCTCAATACAGGAAATACTAAAGCAGCAAAAACAGTCCTCTTGGTTTATGACTTTGCTGAAGTTTCAGCTGTCTTGCTCTGAGGGCCAGCCTTTACAAACTTGAGCATGGTCTTAAATGGTCTCAAAATCTTTAAGGGAGGTTTCCTAAGGACTTGTTCCCCTCTAAAAGTGAAGGTAGTCCAACTGGCCTGAATGGGATCAGTGAAAATAAACCAAGCGGGTTCCAGTAAATATGGCTAGAGAGTTTGGGCAATAAAAGGTGATGAAAGTGTTAGACTTGTCTAACTCTTTGTGACCTCAAGAAATGTAGCATACCAGGATCCTCTGTCCATGGAATCCTCCAGGCAAGAATACTGGAGTGGGCTGCCATTCCCTTCTCCAGGGGATCTTCCTAACCCAGGGATTGAAACTGGGTCTCCTGCATTGCAGGCAGATTCTTTACCATCTGGACCACTAGGGAAGCCCTTGGGTAGTACCCAAGTTCAAAAAAACCTCTGTGAGAGTCATATAAAGAAATCAGGGAAAGAAAATGATTGTAACTGTGAAAGCTGGAAATGTATCAATATATCCTATTTGGGCAAAGATATTAAAAGAGAAAATGGTCTGCCTAGAGCTTAACAACAAGACATTATAATAGAGACCAATTTGTTCATGCTAATCCAATACAGCCAACTGAAGCAGAGATTCAAGTCATTTGCAAAGATATCAACCACTGAGAGATAAAGATGAAATTTTTCCTGGTCCATATGAAGTCTCTCTTGAAATTATTCTACTTTGTAATTTCTAATTCCATACACATTAGCAATGTTTGATTAATATTTTGACTTTGGTATCAGAAATTGGGGTCTGGATTCTAGACAATTGATTAAATTGGAAATCTCCTTTATATCTTTATCATTTATAAATTGGAATAACACAAGTCAGTTTCAAGGAAGTTGAATGACCAACTTGGGAAAAATCCTACAAGTTGGTAAAATCTAGGCATAGTCATATCCCAGGGTTCGATCTGAAATGGTAAATTAGATTTTGAAGCTGAGAACCAGAACCTGAGGAAAGGGGACAATGTCCAGTGTTACCATCTTTTGAGAGATTGTCCAGCCCCTCTCGCCAATATCACTGTGACTTTGCCAGTTGCAAAAAGCCCTAAGAGAACATTCTTTGAGAGTGGGCATGCTAGTAAATAGGCCATGACTGAAATTTACTTCTCTCTTAGCCACTTTAGCATTCTAGAGTATCATGAGGATACTCTAGTATCAGCTTGGAAACTACAAAGATCACAACTCTTGGACTTTATGCAGGTTGATTTTATCTGATATCTTCTTTTTTACAGTGGTCTTTTTTTCTTGGAGAATTGGATTTCCCCCTTCCTGAATTTGCAATCAGAAAATTGAATCTGTCCCCATGGAGCCAAAATCAGCTATCCGTGTTGATTGGCAAAACCTCTGAATTATGTTTTCCTCCTGTCTTCCTGTGCATATTGGAAGCCTGCTGTTTAGAGGCAGTATTTATATTAGAAACAACTGCGCTTAGGTCTTTGTCAGGGAGTGAAGCTCTCTTACTGGCTGGAGTCTCTTCTTGGGTGTCCAAAATGAAGTGGCATTTTGAGGGACATGGTTTCTAGATAAGGGTTTCCCTGGGGGCTCAGATGGTAAAGAATCTGCTTGCAATGTGGAAGACCAGGGTTTGATCCCTGGTTGGGAAGATCTTCTGTAGAAGGAAATGACAATTCACTCCAGTATTCTTGCGTGGAAAATTCCATGGGCAGAGGAGCCTGGTGGGCTACAGTCCATGGAGTTACAGGAGTTGTACACGACCAAGATTATACACTATATAGATGAAGACACAGAACTGGAGAGGTAAGGCAACTGGCCCAGTGTCATACAGGGAGCAAGTGTGCAAGTCAGCATTCACAGCCAGGCGATCAGAGCTCTGAGCTTCATCCCTGGACCACATTTCTCTCCAAAGTCTGTAACTTGCAAGGTTATAGTGGTCTTCTTTGCAGAATCTGTCTTTTTCCTTCCAGACAGGGTGGACATTTCTTGTTAAACTAACATACAATTTTGCAATGACTTCTAAGCAGTCATCATTAACATCAAGATTTTTATAAGGAAGGTAATCCTCCATGTATCTGAGCTCATGGGCTCCTGACAGCTTCTCTCAGCAGCTCTGCCTGAGACGTTCTCGTTGCCTGAACCATGCCAGCTTGTCCAGCCAGCATGCAAGGCAGCTGAGAGTATTGTGGATGTGACACCCCCAGGGAAGCCCAGACAGTCAGGGCTGGGAGTAAGGGGGTAAACCACTCCTCCCCCTTCCTACTACCACCCCTCCCTCTCACCTTGCCCTCATTTGTACCTTCTGGGATGACTCAGTAAATAACCCCCAATGTCTTTATCTCATCTGTGCTGGGGAAACCAAGGCACTTAACAAACATGAAAGTGGAACTGCAAGCCAGCTGCTACCTAGTTTATGGTTTCTGCTGCTGTTGTTTTTAACCGAAGCATTTCCTCGTACCAGATGTTTGTTGGAGTGCTGAGGGATGCACAGCCTTGACAATGGGTCACTGGGCAAATGCGACTCCAGGATAATTCACCAGAGTATGGACGTCCGGGAATCGAAAAGGAACTGGCCAGCCTCCTACCATAAGCCCTGGTAAACAGAACAGACACTATGAAATTTAAAACCACAAACAGCATAATTAAATTGGAACCAAAGCGAATGTGTCGTTGTTGGCTCTTCACAGAATAAATGAAATGCAAGCTGAGCAAATCTAAAGGGCAACTCATTTCTTCTCTTTCCGAGGAAGCCACCGTGGGTTTCTGTTCCTGATACTAAGAGCACCAGAAGCGGTTCCACAGTGTGTTTCCCATGTGTACTACAACTGAGCTAGACCAAGCCCTGGAGGGGAAATCAAACAGTAAATGCATATTTTAAATGATTTTATTAAAGGAACATTCAGTTCATCAAACCACAATGAACCCATCAGAAAATCATGAAAACATTATTTTGTCACAGCCCTAAAAAGCTGGTTTTAGTCTAAATGATTAATTAGAAGTTAATCATAAACAATCAAGCAAATACCCTGTTGCACATTTATCTTTAACTAGCAGTCATATGGAATCCACCCGACAGAAATGTGGTATCCAAAACTTAACACAGGATGAGAGGGACAGTGCTTTCCTGTTTCATGAATCCTGTATATAATCCATGCTAAACACATGAAGTTTGGCTCAAGAAACTCACAAGCAACTCAGCTACTCAAACCAAATACAATAAAGTGATTCTAGAATGATATTTAGTGTTTTCATTTTCTCAAAGTAAAGTTTGTTTTAAGGGGGAAATATGAGCAATGGAACAAAGACAATAAAAGTTAAAGCAGGGGGGATGGTTCCAAGTGACAATGAAAGTTACAAAGGAAAAAAAAAAAGAGTCAAAATTAGATGGAAAATTACCACAGCCTAATTTGCACTGAGAAATTTCATTTCATCTCTTCCTGCCATGACAATTATGAAAGAAAAAGAATGACAGAGGGAGAATGATATGAATGAAAAAAGAAAAACAAATGCTTCTCTTTCCTTCCATGAAAATAAACAACAAAAACAAAGCTTTGAGAAGGAAGAGAGTTAGGAGTTTCTTAATTTAGTTTGGAATGTTTCCACTGGAATAAAGTCAGAAATATTCATTTTGTTTGTCTACACGCTTACCTGTCTCTAGATGTGTCTGTCTCATCTATTTTTAGAAGATTCTTGAGCATAAGGATTATAATGTACTTCTGTTATCAGAGAAATTTGTTGTGTAAATCTAGAAGCAATTCTCTTTGCACTAAACTAGAGTTATTGATTAACTTTGCCCTCATACATAGCTCTGAGTAGTTATTGGAATAAATGTGTTTGAGAATGTTGATGGTCTGAACAGATCCCAACTTGAGGGGACACCATCCGCAGGCTGAGTGAATATGGGTATCTGACCTGTGGTGTAGCAGAGGAGGGCTCACAGAGCCCCCAAAACTCCTGTAGAACTTTCCACGGCCATTAGGGAATGATCTGTACACAGAGATCAGTTTTGTTGATCTTTGAGTGTTTACATTTTAAATCCTTGACCTTTATAAAAAACATAATGTGAAAGTGTTTGCATGCTTAAATATATTATGTAGTACATAATGAACTCTTTTAAAGGTCTACAAATATTATTTCAGCTCACAAAATATTTTGTTTTGTGATTAAGGCAATGCACGAAGCATTAGACCTACAAAAATGAGTATTAGACTTTTTTATTTTGGTGATCCTACAAGCCAATGGAGAAGATGTAGTATCTGTTTGGTTTTTTTTAATGGGAAATAGTAGATAACTGTATATAGAAAACGAGTTAAAAATAGTCTGGACGTTAGCAGTGCAAAGGAGAGAAAGATCCAGAATGACTCCTGGGTTTCTTGTCTATTTTTGTGTAGATTGTGGAGCCATTTGCTGAGATGGGACTGGAAACACCCCACCAGGAACAAGGACTTAGGGGATAATAATGAGCTTATCTGTGAATTGCGGTTGATGAAAATGAAGATAGTGGAGGACATACGGCCCGAGAGTGGCCCTAAACTTGAAAAAGTCACAGATGTTAGCATGCATTTTTGGCATTTGGCTTTATTGTTATAAGATAAAATCATTCAAACACCACACACACACACACACACACACACACACACACACACGTGTCCAAGACATTATATCTGTAGTTTAGGGCAGGTTACTGTTTGTCCCCTGAGTATGAAGCAGCCTTTCTAGCTTCTGTGTCTTCATCAGAGGTTGTCATCTCCTCTATGGTCAGAGTCTATCTGCTCCTCCGACCACATTTAAGTTGCTGCCAGTGCTACAGTAACACTTATCTCTTCAGTTCTCTACTGAGTCATTTTTTTCTTGGCCTGTTTCTTGCCAAACTTTTAATGTTTCTTGGCCTCCAAGCTAATGCATGAGCCAATACAAATGGGTTTTTCTCAACATCACCATCAACCACGGTGCTGCAGGCGACCCCCACAGCAGCGGGGCTCTCCTCTGCACAGTGAGTTGTGGACTATGAGTACTCCATCACTGGCTTTTGCCTCCAGGGACAATGGGACAGGGATTCTGTCCTGACAGCTCCCAATTTCAGTCACTTCCAAAGTCTGAAGTTTTCAAGTGCCTCAACTTCTGAAAACCGTACTTTTGTTACATGTTATTTCTGAATTTGATGTTTGTTTTTTTTTTACTAAAGGCAAGCATGTTCAGATATAAAAGTTATTTTTTACCTTTGTTTCTGCCAAGAAGTTCTTTGAAATGATGATTTTCATGCCATAATAAATCTGGAAATAATAGCAAATAGATACTACCCTAGTTTCACATTATGAAAGGACTTGCAAGCGGTGTGCAGGAGGCTGAATTGTACTCTGAAAGCAAAGGCCTGGGAGGTTTTGGATAGAAAACGACAGAGTCTTCCGCTTTCTCTTGTTCCTCTGGCCCCAAGATACATGTGTGTGCGCGCTCAGTTGCTCAGTCGTGTCTGACTCTTTGTGACTTCATGGACTATAGCCCGCCAGGCTCCCCTGTCCATGGGATTCTCCAGGCAAAAATACTGGAGTGGATTGCCATTCCTTTCTCCAGAAGATCAAACCTGTGTCTCCTGTGGCTCTTGCATTGGCAGGCGGACTCTACCAGTGAACCACCTGGAAAACCCCAGATATTTAAGAAGCAGATTTAAACAATTTCACCCTGAAAAGGAAATGCTGTTCTCTGATCTCTGCTGCGTCTCTGAAAGTAGCTTCAGTGTGCCTTTGGTTTCTGCAGAAGTCAAGAGGACAACCACCCCAGATAACTGCAAGACTAGCTCACGTCATTTCTCATTTCACCCACACGGGAACACTCCCTGGAGCACTGTGATCACCCACTTACACCTTTCCACTTTCTGTGTGCCTTTCTCCCTCCTAGTAGGCCTGTGATACCTTGTTCTTTTGCCACTCAGCTCAACTATGGTCCTTTAGAAAGCATTCTCCCTTCCCTCACCTGAACTGTCAAATCATTAGCAAAATGTCTCCATTATAGTTCTTACTATACAGAACTGTGGTTATTGTGTTATTTGTGGTAATTGTGGTTATTGTCCATCACACGGACAGGGAGACCTGTTCTGTGTATCCCCCAAAACTAGCTCTGACACTTCATAGGCTCAATACCATTTTGGAAAGGGATGGGACTAATTGAATTTAATAAGGATAACCTGGCTGGCATTTTTCTTTCTTCAAACATATCAACCCTCTGTGGGGAAAAGTGCTATCACCAGCACGGTCAGACCAGTGATGGTGGACAATGAAATCAGAAAGGCATACTCCAGCTCCCTACATTTCACTAGTTGCACTCCCTACAATGCACCCAAGGATATACAGTAGAAAAGGGAAAAAGGAAGACAGGAATCAGTGATTTATCCAAAGCATACACCAGGAAAAGAAATAAACATAGATGAAAGGGAAAAGAAACTAATTACTGCCTGCTACCATTACCCTGAGGGGCTTCTCTGATGGCTCAGCAAGTAAAGCATCTGCCCACAATGCTGAAGATACAGGAGACTAGGGTTCGATCCCTGGGTTGGCAAGATCCTCTGGAGGAGGAAACAGCAACCTGCCCCAGTATTCTTGCCTGGAGAATCCCAGGGACAGGAGACTGGTGGGTTACAGTCCAAAGGGTAGCAAAGAGTCAGACACGACTGAGCGACTAAACGTGTACACACATACACACACCACCCCCCGTTATCCCAAGCCAGTCCTGTCTTTTTCCAAAACTTGCCCTTTAGTTTTTGTATGAGGACCTTTCTGATGCACATCACAGGGCAACTCTTGGTCAAGCCAGGCCCTCCTTTCATCAGATCCACCCCACTTGGCCGAGCCTGGACAGCACAGACGAGTCTGGCTGGTGTACACCTGTTCTTCCTGCTTCAATTCTCTGTCTCTGATCATCGGTCTCTGCATGTTCCTGAATTGCACTTTCTGTCATCCGCTCTCGCTGACTTTGTCCATTTCCTCTTTAATTTTGATGTGTTGTTTTCCATATGATAATGGGCTTTCTTTATTGCAAATTGACTAATTGGACAACTCAGCATTTTCTATACACAATTTTGCCCATCAGCTGGGGAAAAATAATCTAAGTTAGTAAATTAATTTCTCAAGTAATTTAAAATTTTAATGAGCTCATACCTTAGCACTTCTTTCTTTAGAAATAATCATAATCTATTATGATACAGCAAGTGGATCTAACAAACTATTAAGATCTTTAAAATTTTTATGTTTGTCATTAGATAGTTACACAGATAGATGAATATAGATATGATCAAATGATCAAACTAGAGGAAAAGTATGATACTTTAAGAAATCTCTATGAAATAGTCCATTTTCTTATTGATGTATTTTTTTCTGAATTAAATGATTTATATAGTCAATATTATGTTGCTGCTGCTACTGCTAAGTCACTTCAGTCGTGTCCAACTCTGTGTGACCCCATAGACGGCAGCCCACCAGGCTCCCCCGTCCCTGGGGTTCTCCAGGCAAGAACACTGGAGTGGGTTGCCATTTCCTTCTCCAATGCATGAAAGTGAAAAGTGAAAGGGAAGTCGCTCAGTCGTGTCTGACCCTCAGCGACCCCATGGACTGCAGCCCACCAGGCTCCTCCGCCCATGGGATTTGCCAGGCAAGAGTACTGGAGTGGGGTGTCATTGCCTTCTCCTAATATTATGCTATATATCTATATAGTCAATATTATGTTATGAATTATGACTTGTCATATAGGTGGCAAAAATTTTCCCCATCTGAAACTTACCTTATCACAATGAGAGGCAACCTGTGCTGTGCTTAGTCACTCAGTCATGTCCAATTCTTTGTAACCCCAAGAACTGTAGCCTGTTAAGCTCCTCTGTCCATGGAATTCTCAGGCAAGAATACTGGAGTCGGTTGCCATGTCTTCCTCCAGGGGATCTTCCCAATCCAGGTTTCCTGCAGGTATCGAACCCAGGTCTCCTGCATTGCAAGTGGATTCTTTACTGTCTGAGCCACTAGGGAAGCCTATACTGGAGTGGGTGTGAGAGGCACGCTTACTTATTTATAATGCTTGTGCTATTTAACTGACAAAAGTATTCTTTACTGGCTTGCCTTTATGTCATAGAGAAAGCTTTGCTGTGAAGCTTTAAGCTTCGGCTCGTCTCTTGTATATGAGTCCCTTTCAGAGTTCTGGAAAGACGCCTAATAATGTGTTGACATGATCATACATTTTTTCAAAAATCAAATGCTTTAATCACATTCTGTCTCTTTTCACTCTCCTTTCCTCTCCATTACATGCACTAAACTTCTTGTCAAAGGCAGTCAGAGAGAAGAGGTGCATTTAGGAATCCAGCCAAGGACAGTTGAGTTCAGGATACAGTGAGTTCAGCTGGATGTGTTTATGTAGTTTGCTCTCATTTCTGAATATAGTTTCGTTATTGCTGCTGTGTCTCTGTAGGAATGGCTTCCAGGAATAGGTACAATATGTTTGAAATGTACAGGGCCAGGAATGAGTCTATGGAAAATCCTTCCATGTAAAATGATAAGCACAGAGTTTGGTCTTCTGCAATGCCTGTCATAACAAAATTTCTCCTGACAATGTGCATAAATAATGAAGAGGATGAAATAGTTGGATAGCATCATCAGCTCATTGGAGATGAGTCTGAGCAAACTCCTGGAGATAGTGAAGGACAGGGAAGCCTGGCATACTGCCGTCCATGGGGTCGCAGAGTCGGACATGACTGAGTGACTGATCAACAACACAGTATATGTAATTTTAAGTGTCCAGAAAATAAAATTATGTGGTATTTCTATATGGTATCAACAGAAATTATTCTGACATTAAGAAGCAAATTGAAATTTTGAAAGCTCAGTTAATATTATAAACATAATTCACTGAAAGAAGTAGAAGTAGGAACAACCCCTAGGATTATCTGATTTTCCAGCTAAGGAAGAGAAGTGAATAATATTAACAAATTGGAAAAAGGATGGTTTTGGGTGTTTTGTGTTTTTTGTTTGGTATTAAGAAACACTAACATTAAGAAAATAACACAAAACACCACAATGCCATTAAGTACAACTGCTTAGATGAGCACAACCATTTCAAAATTGTTTTATATCCTATAGAAATAACTTGAGATATGCCAATGTCTTTCAATTTTTATATGAAAGAAACTTGTGAAAGTTTTTTCCAAACTCAACAGTAGTTAAAATTTACATGATATTATCCATTATGAGTTGTGAAGCTTAAGAAATTTTTCTAATCTATCCATTTAAATTGATCATGATAGAAAAGACTAGATTATCTTTTTCTTCTTTCTTTAGAAAATGATATTTAAAAAGTTACTGGTATATGAAGAGGGAATACAGGCCAAAAAAAAAAAATGTAGAGAGAAAAGTGTTACATAGTGAGTCAAGCAGGTAATTAATAAAATTAATTATTTTTCCAGATTTTGTCATGTTTATGATATCTATCAACTTTGTTTTCTTATTCATAACAGATATTCAGTTTTGTTTCAAAAATGAATTTTGCATTCACATTTTTACATTATTTTGTTTAATGAAAACTCTGAAATTGATTAAACTTGAAGCCTCATGAAACTGGGATACAACCCCTGTACCCTGTATCATGCTTGGAGAATTCCTCTTGACTATAAACATGGTTTTACATATTCAAAATCTTTAATCTGTCAGGAATTTACTTTTAATATGGTATGGGATATTTGTCTTTTTTTGAAATGGTTAGTCAATTGTTTCTACATCATTTTAAAATAGTGTGTTTTCCTATTGCTAACAAATGTCACTTTAGCATGCATTAAATTCTTAAGTATGCTTGAGATACTAGAATTCTTATTCTGTTCATTGTCCTTTCATTCCAGTACCACTGTTTTAATTATTATATTTTGATAATTTGTTTTGAAAAAATAAGAGAAAACCCATCTCTTAGTTTTCAAAACTTTATTGGTTGTTACAGTTTATTTTTCTAGTTGAGTTTTGAAATCAGTCATGTGTTATAAAAGAAATTCATTAGGATTCTGATAAATTTGCAATTAATTTGGCAAAAAAAATCTTAATATTGAGTCTTCTTATCTGGGAGCAGTGTTTTTTGTAGTTGCTCATGTCCCTTGGAAAATGTTGTAAGTGTTTTCCTATGGGTCATACGTATTTCTAATTGAGTATATGTCTAGATGATTTGCTCTCATTTGTTGCTGAAGGGAAGGGCTCTTTGCTTGGTCATTGCTGGTTATAATTGGAAAACTGTTTTGTAATTAATATGTCTCTGTGTGTGTGTTGCAAATGGTCATTTTGCTGAAAATACTAGCTACAAATATTAATATCAATGATGCTCTTTTTCATCTGAATATTTTACAATTTACTTAGCTTTTCTATTATACTGGCTAATATTCTAATATCACTGAGTAGTAATTAACTGTTTTTAATCAAGTATTTATGACATCTATAGGAATGCTTCTGAAACAAATAAATATAGAGATTGAGAGAGATAGAGAAATAATCTAAGAATCTGTGTGTTTGTGTGTATGTTTGTATTTGAGTATACAAATATATGATATGTTCAAGGTACGTTTTTTCTAGTTTCCTTAAATACTTTATCAAACATGGATGTTGAACTAAATTGAACACTTGTTATCTTTTGATATAATAATATTTTTTTATTATTTATACCTATTACATTAATAGATTTCTTGCTAAACCATCTTAATTCCAAAAATAAACCCTACTTTGGTAGTAATTTGTTGTTCTTTTAATACATTCTGGACTGATGATATTTTATTTAGAATTTTTTCCCCTCTATAATCATAAGTGAAATTTAGCTGTAGTTTTCTTTCATTGTGATAATTTTATCAGGTTTGGGTATAAGGTTAAAATAAACTGGGAAGATTTCCATCTTTCTTTATTCTCTGGGATATTTTAAATTGCAAAAGAACTCTATAATTTCAAGTCTAAAATAACATCTATAAAATCATCTGGTTTTGGCAAATTTGGGGGATAATTATCATCTTTTTCAATTTTGTTCATGGTGGATCTCCTACATTGAGCCAGTCTTGGTTATTTATACATTCCACGCTGCCAATCTGTTTCATTGTGCTATTCTAACGCGCTTGCACAGTTTTATGGAGAAGTGTTTTGTCCGTGCATGCTATCAATTAGAACAATTTTTACTCATTTTATGTATTTATTTTTTGGCTGTGCTGGATGATTCGCTGCTTTGCTCGGGCTGCCTCCAGTTGCAGCAAGCAGAGGGGGGCTACTCTTGGTTGCAGAGTGCAGACCCCTCGTTGTGTGGCTTCTCCAGCTGCGGAGCATGGGCTTCAGCAGTTGCGGCGCATGAGCTCAGTTGCTTGGTGGCATACGGGAGCTGCGTGTGGGATCTTCCTGGGTCAGGGATCAAACCCATGTCCCCTGAGTTGGCAGGTGGATTCTTATCCACTGCGCCACTAAGGAGGCTCTAAAAATGTTTGAGTAAGCACCACAATTCACTTGTTTAAGAATCTTATATATTGACTACTTTATAATGAATGTATGGATTGCACTCATTACAAAACAAAGCGGATAGAAAATCTTAAGGATAAGATAAAGGTGAAATAAATTATTTTAATTTTCACTTTTTGGTGAAAATTAGCTCTGTAATAGAATTTAAAAAGAAAAAAATTTTTTTGCTCCTCTGAAGTAGTTTTTTCCCCCTGGTTTGCTGAGATATAACTGACAAGTAATACTGTGTAAGTTTAATGTGTACAATGTGTTGATTTGACATAAATATATTGCAAAATGATTAGGTGATGTCTCCATCCCATCACAGATACCCATTTCTTGTTTGTGGTGAGAATATTTAAGATTTCCTCACTTAACAGCTTTCAAGTATGGGAACAGTACTACTTGCTGTACCCACAACGCTGTACACTAGATCCCTAGGACTTACTCATCTTAGGACTGGAAGTCTGTATTCTTAGACCAGCATCTCCCATTTCCTTTCCCACCCCCAGCCCCCAGCAAAAAATAGGCTTAATATTTTAGTACAAGTTATGTCATGAAATTAGCCTTTTAAAAAAAATGTTTGGTTTAACACTTTGTGAGATCAAATTTCTTTATTCTGAATTCAATTTATTTTGATTTTTTTTTTTAAAGTTGTCCTAGCAGAAACCCTTGAGATTCAGCCCAGAAACACATAGATCTAAACTGGAAAATATAAGCGCATCATTGCCAAGGTTTCTAAGTCATTGAATTCATTATATTCAATTATATAGATAACAGCTAAAATATTAGGAAATGTTCACCTCTCTAGAAGCTAATCAGTTGTTTTTTAAAAATAATCAGAAGTTGTTAAATTTTTATATTTTTAACAAATGAACTTACAAACCACTGGAACTATGTATTTTGAATATTTTTAAAGCAGGTTAGGTCATTTTTTGTGTCCAGGTTTTGAGACTATGCAGATGTAAGAAATATTAAAAGTGACAAATTCTCTTTTTAGCAACAGAATTACATAATGTGCTCCACATTGCTAATTACTGGAGAAATGCAAATCACACCAACAATGAAGTATCACCTCACACTGATCAGGACAGGCGTCATCAAAAACTCGACAAATAACAAAAGCTGGAGGGGGTGCAGAGAGAAGGGAACCCCCCTACAGTGTTGATGGCAATGGAAATTGGTACAGCCGCCATGGAAAACAGTGTGGAGGTTCCTAAAAAACTAAAAATAGAGCTACCGTATGACCCCCGATCCCATTCAGGACATATAGTCATAAAAAGGGAACACCTAATTTGAAAAGTTGCGTGCATCCCAGCATTCATAGCAGCAGTATTTACAACAGCCAAAACATGGAGACAGCCCAAGTGTACATCAACAGAAGACTGGTTTACAGGAATATTCTTAGCCATAAAAAAGGAAGAAATAGCACCACACAACAGCAACGTGGATGGACCCAGAGATCGTTGTACTAAGGGAAGGAAGTCAGACAAAGAAAAACGGACACATGATCCACTTATATGTGGAATCTAAAAAACACTACGAATGAATCTATACACAAAGCAGAAATGACTCACAGACATAGAAAACAAAGGTCATCAAAAGGGAAAGGGAAGGGGCAGGGATAAATTAGGAGCACAGGGTTTAGAGATGCAAACTACTATACAGGAAATAGATGAGCAACAAGGGTTTACTGTAGAGCAGTAGGGAACTATATTCAGTATCTTCTAACAATGTATAATCGGAGAAGGCAACGGCACCCCACTCCAGTACTCTTGCCTGGAAAATCCCATGGGCGGAGGGGCCTGGTAGGCTGCAGTCCATGGGGTCTCGAAGAGTCTGACACGACCGAGCGACTTCCCTTTCACTTTTCACTTTAATGCTTTGGAGAAGGAAATGGTAACCCATTGCAGTGTTCTTGCCTGGAGAATCCCAGGGATGGGGGAGCCTGGTGGGCTGCCGTCTATGGGGTTGCACAGAGTTGGACACGACTGAAACAGCTTAGCAGCAGCAGCAGCAACTGTGTATAATGGAAAATAAGCATACACACAGACACACCTGAACCACTTTGCTGTACATCTCAAAACGAACACAGTATCATAAATCAACTATACTTCAATTTAAAGAAATATGAATCAGATCTTAACAATGAAAAATTGGTCTTCATCTTTTTCTCCCTGTATTTCCATCTTCCTTCTACTACCTCCTCTCCCAGAGCATTTGTTTTAATATATGTTTATTTTTGAAACTATGTTAATCACCATTATTTTCTACAACAAAGAATATACATATAAACTGAATGCTTAATTTTGCAATTACCTGTGAACATAAGGTTCTGAGTGTTAATTGCCTCTTTGATGGCGCTATCATTACAGTTGTTAGCAGTACATAATTGGTCAAAACAACTTACCTATATTACAAATTTCCATAAATAATCATTAGACAATTTTTTTTAATTATTGGGAGAAAACTCTTAATGATATGAATAAGATTGGGTTATTTTTGTGTATCCATGGATAAATATTGGTCATGGCTGAATGATAGGGCTCACATCAATTCTATTCATGTATTTCATGCATCTGGATGTGATCCCTGAGAGACCTTGTTCATATAAATGGACAGGAATGGAGGTTTTATTAGCAGCAGTGCTGCTCAATGTATTTAACCACATCTGGATCATATGCCAAAAAAATCATCTACTGATGAAATTACTTTTAATAATCTATCTTTTGACGAAACTAATTTATTCTTCAATTTTGTTGAAAGCAAAGAATGGATATTCTACCCAGTCATTAAAATTCATTCACTTAAGCTTTTCCGAGATCTACCAAATGATGATTATAGTAGTGGGCCTTTGCTGTGTAACCAACGTCTCAGAGGCATATATAGCAAAAAGCAGTTATTTCTCTCCCTGGCAAGTACACAGGTCAGTAGGCACAACTCAGGTTTAAGCCGTGGGTCAATTCTGGTCCATTCTCTGCGTCTCCTTCTGGATGAAGGAGACAGTATGAAGGCATAGTGGGCGTGTTCTCCTCAGTTCGTTTAGCTGCTCAGTCATGTCCAACTCTTTGCGACACCACGGACTGCAACACGCCAGGCCTCCATGTCCATCACCAACTCCCAGAGTTTACTCAAACTCATGTCCATTGGGTCAGTGATGCCATCCAACCATCTCATCCTCTGTCACCCCCTTCTCCTCCTGCCCTCAATCTTTCCCAGCATCAGGCTCTTTTCAAATGAGTCAGTTCTTTGCATCAGGTGGCCAAAGGATTGGAATTTCAGCTTCAACATCAGTCCTTCCAATGAATATTTAGAACTAATTTCCTTTAGGATGGACTGGTTGTATCTCCTTGCAGTCCAAGGGACTCTCAAGAGTCTTCTCCAACACCACAGTTCAGAAGCATCAATTCTTCAGCGCTCAGCTTTCTTTATAGTCCAACTCTTACATCCATACACAACTACTGGAAAAACCATAGCCTTGATTAGACGGACCTTTGTTGGCAAAGTAATGTTTCTGCTTTTTAGTATGCTGTCTAGGTTCGTCACTACTTTTCTTCAAGGAGTAGGTATCTTTTATATTCATGGCTGCAGTCACCATCTGCAATGACTTTGGAGCACCAAAAAATAAAGTCTGACACTGTTTCCACTGTTTCCCCTTCTATTTTGCCATGAAGTGATGGGGCCGGATGCTGTGATCTTAGTTTTCTGAATGTTGAATTTTAAGCCAAACTTTTTACTCTCCTCTTTCACCTTCATCAAGAGGCTCTTTAGTTCTTCACTTTCTGCCATAAGGGTGGTGTCATCTGCATATCTAAGGTTATTGATATTTCTCCCAGCAATCTTGATTCCAGCTTGTGTTTCATCCAGTCCAGCGTTTCTCATGTCTCTCCTCAGGTCACGGTAAAAAGCTGTGGAGCATCTTAAACCCTAGGCTCAGATCTGGCACACCACTGTTTTTGTCCACATTCCACTGGCCAAAGAAAGTCAGGTGCCCAAGAGTATTATTATCATGGATGTGAGGGGTAGAAGTGTGAATGCTTGCTAACCAATAATCCCATCTTCCCCCTCTCTTAGCTATTTCTTTATTGCTGTTTGTTTTTATTTTGGGTTTAATTTTTGCTTTGTGGTAACTTGTTTGAAATACTACAGTAAAAAGCACTGGTAGATTAATAAGATAGGTGTGAGATGTTGGTAATGCTCTATTTTTTAAATTTAGGTTGTAGATACACAGGTGACTTGGCTTAGTGATAATTCATTGAACTGTACATTCATGATCTGTGGACATTTTCTGTAAGTATGTTGTGCTTCAGATAAAAGCTTTTTTTTTTTTGGTGAAACAAAAAAGAACCATTCAAAATTTATTCTCCAACAGACAGACAGCATCAGCAGGTAAAAACTACAGGAGTTTCTCCATAGATCATACATTCACAAGGCATTATTAAGCTTAACAAGTGAGAAAGCCTCTGGTCTATCTTCTGTAACAATATCCGCTTCGCAGTGTAAACAGGTACTATCATTGTGTTCACTTACAATTCCAGAAGGAAAGGCACAACTTGGCAAAACAAAACAAAAAAATTTTGGGGGGCAGTCCTAAAGTCAGGTGCAATTACCAAGAGACAGACTTGAGAAATGCCACATCCACTCTTCCAAACAGAGGGGCAAAGACTTCTCCATCCAGAAATGTAGGTAAAAGCTTATTTTTAAATAGGGTGTTAAGAAAAACACGTTCTTCTTCATTTTGAAATCTTTTTCAGTGCAAGATTTTTATTGCACTGAAAATTTATTTATTTAAAAGAATTATTTATGTTATGATTCTTTTAAAACTTACCACAAGCTTTAAATATGTGTTTTATTAATGTCTGTAGAGCTGTGGATTTAGGACATTCAACTTATGGAAGATGTCTGCTATGAAATCTAATTAGCTAAGCCATTTCTCATTTTCAAATCTATCAACTAAACCAGAGTTACCTTGCATCAGGAAAACACTGCATTTTTCAAATCAAAGCAATATATTAAAATTTATTTCAGGGAATGTTATTTACATTTTAGAACACATTTTGTAATAGAGTTTACCAAAAGTGATCACTGTTAAAATTGTGTAGATTCAATATGATGATTTTATCATCAGTTAAAATATATGTATGTATGTATATGTGTACCTCCTGACTTGCTCAGGTTTTTATCGATTCTATTGAAGTATTTTGGAAGTGATCTTTCGTATTGATCGGTTTTCTTTTTTGATTTATTTTTATACTTTGGCATTTATTTAATAATTATGTCGTATCTTTTTCCTAAGTTTATTTTGCTGTGATATTAGCTTCTTGAGTTAAATACTTTTTTAGTTTTTTTTTTTTTTTCTGCTGCTGCTGCTACGTCGCTTCAGTCATGTGCGACTCTGTGCGACCCCATAGACGGCAGCCCACCTGGCTCCCCCTTCGCTGGGATTCTCCAGGCAAGAACACTGGAGTGGGTTGCCATTTCCTTCTCCATTTTTTTTCTAATTTAGTGATAAAAATGTATTTGGGACTTCAGTAATAAGATGAATGAGTTCTGAGATTCTAACTGTTCTCTACACTTGAAATTTCCTGAGAGAGAAGACCTACATGTTCTCACCACCCACATTAAAAAACATGGGCACTGTGCTGGGTGATGGCAGTGTTAATAAGCATGATTAGGTAATCATTTCACAGTGTATACACATATCACATCACCACATTGGAACCCTTAAATAAATAAAAATTTTATTAGTCAATTATACCCCAATAAATCCAAGGAGGAAATATTTAAGATGAGTATATTTTGCCTCAGAGTGCAGCTTTCATTGTACTGGTATAATAAATATTTTCCTTAAGGTCAATGTCTATGTATATTCATAATATTTAAATCTGTAATCACATTTAATTTCTTTTTTGACTCAAATGTTATTTACATAGTTGTTTTAATATTTTCACTTAGTTGGACTTAGAGGAAGAAGGAGTATTTTGGCTTTTTTTTTTCCATTTTAAATCTTTGGTTGCATTTGTAGCACTATGATAAAAAAAAAAAAAGTACCACTTCTGCTTAGGGAAGTTTTACTGTTTTCAGTTATTAATTTGGGGACTAGGTTGTGGTAGGTTTGATGAGAAAGGTCCTGAATTTTTTATTTAATCTCTAGCCCTTTCTCATCAGGTCTGGCAAGGGCATAATTCTTAACCAAAAAAACTTTCCTGACCAATATCAGTGAGCCTCACTATAATTTCTTGCGATCACCCTCAAAGAAAACTTCCATTCCTAAAGGAAACACGATCAGCAATGGTGAATGGGCTCTTCTGCTTCTTGGAACAGGACAGGGCAACCTCTGATTTCCTTGGAATTGTCACTCTGGCAATTGGACAAGAAAAGCAGCCGCGTGGACATCCTCCCTGTGCCGGCCAGGCTGTTTGGTTTTACCTTGGAGCCCATGGTGGGAGGGATGGGGTGAAGAATTGATGGCTGGTACCACAGAATTGACTGCACCTTCCGAGCTGTGACCAGCATCAGACTGGCCTGGCCTGGGAGGTAGAACAGCCTACAAAGGACATGAATACTCTCAAAATCGGCTTCGCTAAAGGAAACAAAATAACAAACTCTCCCAAAACACCTGTCAAAAATTTTATGAACTTACTAATAAAAGAAGCCTTTATTTTCTTTAATGGTGTTTTGTACTAGTAATAAGAAGTTAATGAAATCTTTATTTATTTATTTTATTATTATTATTTTTTTTTTCGGAGAAGGCAATGGCACCCCACTCCAATACTCTTGCCTGGAAAATCCATGGACAGTGGAGCCATCCTTGTTTAACTAACATCCAACCTGAAGGGGGAGCGTGGTGGGCTGCCGTCTATGTGGTCGCACAGAGTCGGACACGACTGAAGTGACTTGGCAGCAGCAGCAGCAGCAGCAGCAACCTGAAGGATAGAGCTGCTGCTGCTGCTGCTGCTAAGTCGCTTCAGTCGTGTCCGACTCTGTGCGACCCCATAGACGGCAGCCCACCAGGCTCCCCCGTCCCTGGGATTCTCCAGGCAAGAACACTGAAGTGGGTTGCCATTTCCTTTTCCAATGCATGAAAGTGAAAAGTCAAAGTGAAGTCTATCAGTAGTGTCTGACTCTTAGCGACCCCATGGACTGCAGCCTACCAGGCTCCTCCGTTCATGGGATTTTCCAGGCAAGAGTACTGGAGTGGGGTGCCACTGCTTTCTACAGAAGGAAAGAGCATCTCAGCAAATCCAAAGTTTCTCTCCAATCAGATCACTGCGGGGACCTGATTCTCCATAACTGATGGGACAGTCCTGCCATTCTGCAGGTACCAGAAACACAGGAGCACTCTCTTTCTGGGAGCTGGGTTTTATTTATATCCATTGAACCTTCATTACCAATGGTGGCACTAGTGGTAAAGAACCCGCTTGCCATTGCAAGAGACCCAAGAGACACAGCTTCCGTCCCTGGGTTGGGAAGGTCCCCTGGAGGAGGGCATGGCAACCTGCCCCAGTGTTCTTGCCTGGAGAATCCCATGGACAGAGGAGCCTGGCGGGCTACAGTCCCTGGGGTCGCAAAGAGTCAGACACAACTGAAGTGACTTGGTACATACGAATCGTGTTCCTAGATTCTTCATATTAATTCTTACATATCGCCCACTTGATATCATTGCTTTCCTCAACTCAAAGCCTGGGTTGATAGTTTTAATTACAATAGTTAGAAAGCTGATTGCAATAGCTAAAGAAGTGATCTTAGAAAATGTGACATCTTTACTCCAGCCCCCTCCAATCCTATCCTCTTTAAGTATTAATTCTGTGTTGGAAATTTGGGGGTGAACTTTTCTACGTTTCTCTTCTAACAAATACATACAAATGTTCAGGTTTCTGAAGTGGAATCATGCAGAAGATCTGATTTCCACAATTTTCTTAGTTAAATTTTCCTAATATTCTCTGCGCGTGTAATATGCAATGCTATTTGCATTGCATATTAAAAGTTTATAAAAAAGTTTATACTTATTAAAAGTATATAAAAGTTTATGACTTTAGAAGTCAGTCAGACAGAGAAAGAGAAATACTGTATGGCACCCCTTGTATGTGGAATCGAAGAAGTAATATGAAGAATTTGCAAAACAGAGAGATTCACAGACTTAGAGAACTTAAGTTGCCATACACACGGCTATATTTAAAATGGATAACCAACAAGGACATACTGTACATGGAACTCTGCTCAATGTTATGTGACAGCGTGGGTGCGAGGGGAGTTTGGAGGAGAATGGATTCATGTATGTGTATGGCTGAGTCCCTTCACTGTTCTCCTCAAACTATCACAACATTGTTAACCTGCTGCTGCCGCTGCTAAGTTGCCTCGGTCGTGTACGACTCTGCGCGACCCCATAGACAGCAGCCCACAAGGCTCCCCTGTCCCTGGGATTCTCCAGGCAAGAGCACTGGAGTGGGTTGCCATTTCTTCAATGTATGAACGTGAAAAGTGAAAGTGAAGTCACTCAGTCGTGTCCGACTCTCAGCGACCCCATGGACTGCAGCCCACCAGGGTCCTCTGTCCATGGGATTTTCCAGGCAAGAGTACTGGAGTGGGGTGCCATTGCCTTCTCCATTGTTAATCTACTATACCCCAATACAAAATAAGAAGTTTAAAACAAATTTATGACTTGAAAGTTTTGTCATGTAAGTATAAAATAATTTATTTGGATTTCACTTTATACTTATTATCTTAAATTGATACTTTTGAATAATTTTATTGACATAATTACATATCATAAAATTCATACAATTTTAAGATGTGATTTAATGAATTTTAGTATATTTATCAAGTTGCACAACCATCACTAAAATTTTATTTAAAACATTGCCATCATCCTAAAAAGTAACCTCATGCCATCATTCCCCCTTCCTATCCCCAGCCTTGAGCAACAAATAGTGTAGTTTCTGTCTCAAATTGTTGCCTTTTTTTGGACATTTTATATGAACAGTATCATACCATTTGTAGGGCTTCTTTGACTGAACGTGATGTTTTTAAAGTTTATCCATATTGCAGTTTTTATCAGTACTTCATGCCTTTTTCATTGTCAAACAGTAGTACTTATACTGATCTTTGCCTAGCATACAATTACCATTTTATTTTTACCCTCAGTAAAATCACCTCCAGTAAAATCCTGTTTTAGGTGTATTGTAAACAGTAAGAGATTACATTTTTGTCTTTTTATCAAATTTGAGAATCTTCATTTTTTTTTCATCGAAATGGTTGAATCCATTCACATTTTAATATTGAAACTAATAGAATTTCACTTGCTTTTGTCATCTTGTTTTATGTTTTCTGCTTTACATTTGATATCTTCCATATTTCTTTTTCCAGAATATTCTTAATAAACTTTTTCTTTTTAAAAGTTTTTGCTTTTTCCTCCTGCTAAACATTTGGAAAATATATAACTTGCTTTATGTGTAGTTTCCTTAAAGGTGAATTTATATTTTTCTATGTTCATGAGTGAGATCAGCCTATAATGTTTTGTTTATATCTGGGAGAGATTTTTTGGATCAAGGTTATTTTGGTCTTATGAAATGAAGAATATTCTTTGTCTATTCTTTCCAACCTAGATAGCATATTGAAAAGCAGAGACATTACTTTGCCAACAAAGGTCCATCTAGTCAAGGCTATGGTTTTTCCAGTGGTCATGTATGATGTGAGAGTTGGACTGTCAAGAACACTGAGCACCGAAGAATTGATGCATTTGAGCTGTGGTGTTAGAGAAGACTCTTGAGAGTCCCTTGGACTGCAAGGAGATCCAACCAGTCCATTCTAAAGATCAGCCCTGGGTCTTCTTCAGAAGGAATGATGCTAAAGCTGAAACTCCAGTACTTTGGCCACCTCATGTGAAGAGCTGACTCATTGGAAAAGACTGTGATGCTGGGAGGGATTGGGGGCAGGAGGAGAAGGGGACGACAGAGGATGAGATGGCTGGATGGCATCACTGACTCAATGGATGTGAGTCTGGGTGAACTCTGGGAGTTGGTGATGGACAGGGAGGCCTGGCGTGCTGAGATTCATGGGGTCACAACGAGTTGGACACGACTGAGCGACTGAACTGGACTGAACTGATTCTTTTTAAAAGTTTAGTAAAATGAATGTCATTTTTCCCCTAAATAACTGATAGGTTTCTTTTTGGGAAGGCTTTAAATTATGGATTAAACATCCTTAATAGAAAAAGGACTACAAAAATGTTCTATTTCTTCTTGTCTACTTCATATTTTCTTTAGGGATTTGTCCACTTCATCTATGTCTTTAAAAGTATCGGAATAATGTTTTTTGTAATGTTTTCAGAATCAGTATCATTATTCAGGGTTAAAAAAATTTTTATCTTTTTTCTTTTTTACTCTTGACGTTGTTATTTCTGTCTTCTTTCTATTATTCTTGTTCAAAGAACTAACTTTTGGATTTCTTGAGCTTCTTTTTAGTATGTGTTTTGAAGAATAAATAGTACATTTTTAAAATTCAGTTATCCTGGAAATTCTGGGGAGAGGCTCTGGCAATGGCGTGAAAGAGTGGTGTTGACAAGGGAAGGACAGGGAGGGTCAAGAACACCTTGGAGGGAACTGCGTGGCCCCCGGAGCCAGGCATCTTGGAGCAGGCTGCTTGCGGAGCATCCTCCACTTTCTTCGCCTGGGCCCACCCGGCATCAGGCCTGTTTGGTGTGAGCTCATTCTTGAGCACGTCTCCATTCCAAGAGGCTTGGGGAGGGCATCTTATTGAATGCTTTATTCGCTGTCCCACCTGCTTTATGTTCCTTTTTCATTCTCCATTTTTAACGTCTTTTGACTAATTATGTTCATCTTTTGATTTTCCCACTACTGGGCTTCCCCAATGCCTCAGAGGATAAAGAATCTGCCTACAATGCAGGAGTCACAGGAGATGTGGGGTCAATCCCTGGGTTGGAAAAATCCCCTGGAGAAGGACATGGCAGCCCACTCGAGTATCCTTGGCCTGGAGAATCCCATGGACAGAGGAGCCTGGCGGGCTATAGCCCATGGGGTCACAAAGAGTCAGACAGGACTGAGTGCACACCACCAGGTCTGGATAACCACCCTCTGGGCTGCTGCTAACAGGGCTCACAGGGTTCAGGGTTTCCTGCTATTAGTTTGGAAGCACCACACTCACTGATTATTCTTTTAGGGATTGGCCTAGAGGTTAGAGCAATCATTTTTTTGACTTATCAAAGTCTAATACTAATTTATAACTTTTATTCTTTTTTAGGAAAATGCAAGAAAATAACACTTTCATTTTATTTGTCCTGTTCCCAGATTCTTCTCTTTTTATTACACGTGATCTTATTTTGATAGATGTGATATACTCTCAGATCATGTGGAGAATATAGATCAGAGATTTTCAAAATAGCCTTTTGTTTCTTGCAGTGAATTTTAAAAGTTGGTAAGGAGGAAAAAAGATTTGATTTCTCTCAAATTCCCCTTTTCTTAGCCTCCAAATCTTTTCTTTTCATATATCTGGTGATTTGTTGCTGTTTCTTTTTAGCTTTTCCTTATGGAGGGAAGTATTTGTCCTGTATTGGTAGTCTCTATGGGTTTTATTGGCAGCCCTAAGGATTGCTTTGGTAGATTGTATAATAACTGAAAGCAACTATTTTTTTCACTGGGGACTTCCCCACTGGCTCAGTGGATAAAGAATCTGCCTACAATGCTGGAGACACAAGAGACCTGGGTTCGATCCCTGGGTGGGAAGATCTCCTGGAGGAAGAAATGGCAACCCACTCCAGTATTCTTGCCTAAAAAAATCCCATGAACAAAGGAGCCTGGCAGGCTACCATCCACTGGGTTACAAAGAGTCAAACACTAATGAAGAATTCACTAATGCAGTGAAGCATTTCTTTCACTGAATGCACACCCTTTTGCTATATGACATTTCAACTTCTCCTACTGAGATTTGGAGTCTGTTCCCCTACTCCTTAGTTTGGGCTAGCCTTTGACTTGCTTTGATAAACAGAATATAGCAAGGTCATGAACCAATTCCAACTCTAAGCCAAAGCTTCAAAAGGCTTTGTGCCTTTTGGTTCTTTCTCTTGAATGTGGCAGCACCACTAAGTAAAGAGGAGAGACCACGAGAGGACCATGAGTCATCACAACTGAGACCTTCCTACATAAGCCAGCCTCCACCAGCCCGGCAGCTGACCACACTCAGCCAAGAGCAGAATGCCCACGCAGAAATACCCACCAGACTCCAGCCAGCAGAACTATGGGCTAAATGAATATCTTAAGTTACTAAGTTTGGGGGTGGTTTGTTATGCAACAAAAGCTAACTGATACAAATCCCTATTCAAAGATTTTAGACTCAGAAGAAAGGAGAGGGAAAAAAGTTTGGATTTTCTCATGTTTTACTTTGGAGGCTTAGAAGTCTAGCAGTCTGTCCGGTAGGGAGCTAGTTGTGCAGATGGGCATTCTGATAAGACTGTGTGGTGCCTGGTGATCAAAAACTTATGGTGGGCCTTACACACGGGGCCTTACGGTAAAACACAAACTTTGTGCATTGGTATCATGTATGACAGAAATTGGAAAATGTGCTAGGGGAACTGAATTGTTAGATATATCTATAAAATGGGGCTTCCCTGATGGCTCAGCAGTGAAAGGATCTGCCTGCAGTGCAGGAGATGCAGGTTTGTGGTGGTTTGTTATGCAACAAAAGCTAACTGATACAAATCCCTATTCAAAGATTTTAGACTCAGAAGAAAGGAGAGGGAAAAAAGTTTGGATTTTCTCATGTTTTACTTTGGAGGCTTAGAAGTCTAGCAGTCTGTCCGGTAGGGAGCTAGTTGTGCAGATGGGCATTCTGATAAGACTGTGTGGTGCCTGGTGATCAAAAACTTATGGTGGGCCTTACACACGGGGCCTTACGGTAAAACACAAACTTTGTGCATTGGTATCATGTACGACAGAAATTGGAAAATGTGCTAGGGGAACTGAATTGTTAGATATGTCTATAAAATGGGGCTTCCCTGATGGCTCAGCAGTAAAAGGATCTGCCTGCAGGGCAGGAGATGCAGGTTTGATCCCCAGGCCAGGAAGATCCCCTGAAGGAGGAAATGGCACCCCACTCCAGTATTCTTGCCTGAAAAATCCCATGGACGGAGGAGCCTGGTGGGCTACAGTCCATGGGGTCGCAAAGAGTCAACACGACTGAACAGCAGAGCACATGTCTATAAAATAAGGATTAAAGGCTCTAGGAAGAAAAAAGAAGATTAAAAATAAATAAAATGATACTTTAAGTCTAAAAATGAGGCTGATTATAGAAAGAGGAATTAGAGAAGGAAATGAAATTTTTGTTGAAATTTGATTGTGCTATAAAGGAAGCTTCAGAGCTTGTTAATCATCTGTAGTTTTGTCTGAAAGAGAATAAAAGGAAAAAGAAGCGAAACTCTTTAGTTATACTGATTAAGATCTAAAATACACTTGCATGCATAATGATTTAATGGTCTATAAAACCATTAAGTAGTAGTCTATAAAACTATAAAAATAGACTCAAACCTTATTTTCAGTACTTATAATTTTAAATCTTTTAAAAAGTATTTTGATGGTGTTTTGATACCTCTAAAGGTGTTATTTAAATCTCCATTTACCTTCAAGTGCAAACCTTTAATGACTTAGCTAAAGTAGCCGTCATCATCCAGATTGTCTCTAGGGACCATCCTCAGGTATATAAAATGTTACTGAGTCCACATGTGTATTAAAATAAAGTAGAACTCAAGTTTACATGTTCCTGAACTCTTTCTTGAACCCTGACCTGCTTTCAATAGACTTGTAAATCTGTTACTTAAAGCATCTCAAGTTAAAATTCTTGCCATTTCCCATTTAAAAGTAGGTTCTTGAGTTTTCTTTCTTCTTACTCTTTGTCTCTGGCCCATATCCTGTAAGAGCAGAAGAACTGTTCCATCAGACAGAGGGTAAGGATAATAGAAAAATCTCTGTTTGGCAATTCCGTGCCGAAAAAAACAAATGGATCAACAAGCACTAGGTTAGAGGATCAAATTTCTAGACCGAATAACCTAGCATTTCATTCAGGCAGAAGTAAAACATTACACAAGGAGTTGGTCTTTTTTTTTTTTTTTTAAATCAGACGTATAGTTTTTCTGTTCTAAAGCATATTTGTGTCTGCTGGCAGACAAGCACAGGTGATTGCCTCCAGGTGTTCGCCTCAGGAAGTCATTGAAATGCGGTGCGGGTAATGGCAGTTTCCTCAGCAGCGGAAAGTAACCTGCAGGAAGCTCGTAGGCACAGGTATATTTTAGAACAGGAACGCCAGTCAGCTGAAAGGCTGCAGACCCAGAAGGCCCAGTTTAACAAGGAACAAATTAACTAAAACAAGAATCAGGACGTATTTTTAAACTATTATCAAAAATTAAAGATTTAAAAAAAATATGTTATTGGTTTTAAAAAAGGTTTTAAACTTGTTTATTTTTCCTAAAGTTTTACTCCTTTATGCTAACTGCACAGCAGATCCCCTCCCCACATCACCAAAGGGAATTTCAAGAATACAGATATGCATCAGAAGAATGAATGAAACTGTCGCTGAAACTGAAGCTCCAATACTTTGGCCACCTGATCGGAAGAGCCCACTCATTGGAAAAGGCCCTGATGATGGGAAAGATTGAGGGCAGGAGGAGACAGAGGATGGGATGGTTAGCATCACCGACTGAACGGATTTGAGTTTTAGCAAACTTAAATTAAGCCTCGCATGCCGCAGTCTATGGGGTCCCAAAGAGTCTGACATTACTTAACCAGGGAGCAAAAATGACACAATGTTTCTTTAAGTTCTGTGGGTATGAAAGCTCATGTTAAAAATAATTCATTATTAAAATATAACCTGGATCTTTTCCATTGTGAACAGATACCCTATGGCATTTTATTTTATCTATTTTTATTGCAGTATAGGTGATTTATAATATTAGTTTAGTTTTGGGTGAACAATGTAGAGGTTCAATATTTTTGCAAATTATACTCCATTTAAAGTTATTACAAAATAATTGCTATATTTCCCCATGCTATGCAGTATATCCTTATTGTTCATTTATTTTAAGCCTTGTAGATCCTATACCTTTAGCTCACCCCTCTCCCTGATTAATCATTAGCACTTAACTCATCTGCTTCCCTCAAATGACAATGACTTTTGTATTTTTTTTTTTGAAAGGTACAAACCTATGAAGGCAAAATAAACAAGATGAAGACAACAGCAACACAAATTTGGAAGCTGGGAGCAGATCTGAGAAAGCTAAATCCTAAGTCAGTTTTAGGAAAAGTTGAGAAGTAGCCTGATTTGAGGGGAAATTTTTTTAAAAAAAAAAAAAAAAAAAAAAGATCCAGGAATGGGTATCATTAGGACTTCAAAAGTTCTGTTGGAAGTGAGGTTAAGAGGGACCTAGACCACCAGACCCCCTCACCTGTTCCATGCCACAGGTCAGCTGTCAACCCCAGCAGATGACTGGAGCAAATGATGTCCTGGAGACAGACAGGCAGAGGGGACAGTCTTAAAATACAAAAGGACTGAGCTTACATACTGAGTGCTAGGATGCCCAGCTTTTCTTTTCTTTTTACAGGTGCTTTTTTTTTAAAAAAAATTATTAATTGTTTCAGCTGTGCTGGGTCTTCTTTGCTGCGAGGGTTTTTCTCTAGTTGTGGCGAGTGGAGGCTACTCTCTAGTTGCAGCGGGAGGACTTCCTGCGGTGGCTCCTCTTGCTGCGGTGCTCAGGCTCAAGGGCACTCTGGCTTCAGTAGCTGTGGTTCCTGGACTCTAGAGCACAGACTCAGGAGTTGAGACGCTGGGGCTTAGTTGCTTGCTCCAGGGCATGTGAGATCTTCCCATCTCAGGGATCGAATCCCCATCTCCTGCATTGGCAGGCAGATTCTTTGCTGCTGAGGCACCAGAGAAGCCCTCCAGTTTCTCTCACCCTTTTCTGGTCTGAAACACTGGTGGAGACACATGTGCACACACACGCACACACATCCAGACGGGTGATTAAAGTCTTCTCTAGAGCGCCTAAGCAGCCTAAGAAAGACAATACAGAAATACACGGAGGGCTCCACCAGGAAGAGCAAAGCCAGGTCACCAGTGAAGTCCCTGGTGAACAACCACCAGTCACCCACTCATCCAATGAGCTTTTAGTTTCCATTCCTGGAGAACATCCAGGCAAGGATCAGCAGGATCTGCTTCTCCTAAGAGAGAGACTGAAACGGATAATCAGCATGGGAGGAAACAGAGACTGGGGGGGAGAAATAAAACTGAAAAATGATCGTTAATACATTCAGAGATAAGCTGTGCCACGTATAAGACAAGGATTCTATTTTAGAAAAAGAATACTTGGGGGAGGGGTGCATGGTGGTAAAGAGACAGTAGAAATTAAAAACAGAATGGTGGAAATAAAAAATTCAATAGAAGAGGTGGAAGATAAATTAGAGGAGATCTTCCAGAAGTTAAACCAACATGGGAAATAGAGGACAGAAGTTCAAAACTAGAGGGCATGTCCAGGCGGTTGAGCACCTATCTGATAGGAGCTCCACAGAGACAATTGAGCAAATAGAAATGAGACGATCCCCAGTAAGATACATCACATCTGCACTAAGATACATCATGGTGAAATTTCAGAAGCCCTGGGGATAACAGCTATACTGAGAACTTCTAGAAAGAAGTGATGTCTTAAGAAGAATCGAGATTCAGAACGGCAGGATATTTGTCAACCGTAATGCTCGAAACTAGAAGACAAGGAATTAATGCCTTCAAAATTCTGAGAAAAAATCGTTTCCATCCTAGAATTCTTATTCAGACAAATTAGAAATGAAGTGTGAAGGTAGAATATTCATTCTCAGATGTTCCAAGTCTCAAAAAGTTTTGGTTTTAGTTTTGTTTTCTATAAATGCTTTCTTAGGAAGCCCCTGGAGAATGGAGACCACCCAAACAAGGGAGCAAACTAGGAGGAAGGCACAGGATCCAGGAGACGGTGCCCTCCTTGAGAAACCAGGGGAGACAATCTCTAGGATGGTTGGAGGGCATGGCCCATGAAAACAGTGGCATGGACGGCCTAGGGTTACTCTTCCCAGGTCAAGAAGCTCCAGGACTGAACTAGCCACTAAGACCAAATTAATACTATAGTGAGTGAGTTTGAATGTATTAAGATGGCATTTGCCCATCTTAGTTTGGATGACACAGCACACACACAGGTTAGGCACTTATTTTCACCAGGGAAATAAAGAAAAAGCACTGTAGTCCGGGCATGGTTTGGCTGTCAATAGTGTTCATAATAACACACATGGTTACAGTGATAATGTATCTGTAAACATTGCCAGGCCAAGCAAAATGGTCATCTCTGTGGGGCCCAGGCCGGGTGGGCATTGTAACGGAGGGCGTGGTGATGACAGAGATAAAGGTGGAGTCACTAAACAGTGGTGGGGTACCCGGGGCTCAGCGACTTCCCACTTTAATGGTCTTAACTTTCTCCGCTGAGCTAGCCAAGGCCTTCTGCAAAAAAGCAAGATAAATGGGTGGGTTAGATTAGGAGTTAGGAGTTGGAGAGAACAGGCAAGTTTCCAGTCCTTAGAGGCAGGATTTAGAGCTATCTGTGGGAAGCACTGTCAAGTATGATTTAACCAGGCTGGCTGAGACCAAAGAAGCATATTAATATTCAGGCATACCTCGTTGTGGGGGCTTCCCGGGTGGTGTTAGTATAAAGAATCCACCTACCAATGCAGGAAACGTAAGAGACGCAGATTTGATCCCTGGGTGGGGAAAATCCCCCGAAGGGCATGCCAACCCACTCCAGTGTTCTTGCCCAGAGAATCCCATGGACAGAAGAACCTGATGGGCTCTGGTCCATAGGGTCTCAAAGAGTGGGACGTGACTGAGCAGCTTAGTACACAGGCACATCCCTCATTTCACTGTGTTTCACAGACACTGAGTTTCTCACAAATGGAAGGTTTGTGGCGGCTCTGCGTGGATCACGTCCATCAGTGTTGTTTTCCCAACGGTATTCTCTCACTTGTGTCTCTGCGTCACATTTTCTTAATTCTCGCTTTATTTCAACCTTTTCCATTTTCATTATTTGTTATGGTGATCTGTAATCAGTGATCTTTGATGTTACTATTATAATTGCTTTGGCACTTTTTAGCTATAAAATATTTTAAAATGAAGGTATCTACTTCTCTTTAGACAATGCTTTGCCTTCAAAATTCTGAGAAAAAATCGTTTCCATCCTAGAATTCTTATTCAGACAAATTAGAAATGAAGTGTGAAGGTAGAATATTCATTCTCAGATGTTCCAAGTCTCAAAAAGTTTTGGTTTTAGTTTTGTTTTCTATAAATGCTTTCTTAGGAAGCCCCTGGAGAATGGAGACCACCCAAACAAGGGAGCAAACTAGGAGGAAGGCACAGGATCCAGGAGACGGTGCCCTCCTTGAGAAACCAGGGGAGACAATCTCTAGGATGGTTGGAGGGCATGGCCCATGAAAACAGTGGCATGGACGGCCTAGGGTTACTCTTCCCAGGTCAAGAAGCTCCAGGACTGAACTAGCCACTAAGACCAAATTAATACTATAGTGAGTGAGTTTGAATGTATTAAGATGGCATTTGCCCATCTTAGTTTGGATGACACAGCACACACACAGGTTAGGCACTTATTTTCACCAGGGAAATAAAGAAAAAGCACTGTAGTCCGTGGCATGGTTTGGCTGTCAATAGTGTTCATAATAACACACATGGTTACAGTGATAATGTATCTGTAAACATTGCCAGGCCAAGCAAAATGGTCATCTCTGTGGGGCCCAGGCCGGGTGGGCATTGTAACGGAGGGCGTGGTGATGACAGAGATAAAGGTGGAGTCACTAAACAGTGGTGGGGTACCCGGGGCTCAGCGACTTCCCACTTTAATGGTCTTAACTTTCTCCGCTGAGCTAGCCAAGGCCTTCTGCAAAAAAGCAAGATAAATGGGTGGGTTAGATTAGGAGTTAGGAGTTGGAGAGAACAAGCAAGTTTCCAGTCCTTAGAGGCAGGATTTAGAGCTATCTGTGGGAAGCACTGTCAAGTATGATTTAACCAGGCTGGCTGAGACCAAAGAAGCATATTAATATTCAGGCATACCTCGTTGTGGGGGCTTCCCGGGTGGTGTTAGTATAAAGAATCCACCTACCAATGCAGGAAACGTAAGAGACGCAGATTTGATCCCTGGGTGGGGAAAATCCCCCGAAGGGCATGCCAACCCACTCCAGTGTTCTTGCCCAGAGAATCCCATGGACAGAAGAACCTGATGGGCTCTGGTCCATAGGGTCTCAAAGAGTGGGACGTGACTGAGCAGCTTAGTACACAGGCACATCCCTCATTTCACTGTGTTTCACAGACACTGAGTTTCTCACAAATGGAAGGTTTGTGGCGGCTCTGCGTGGATCACGTCCATCAGTGTTGTTTTCCCAACGGTATTCCTCACTTGTGTCTCTGCGTCACATTTTCTTAATTCTCGCTTTATTTCAACCTTTTCCATTTTCATTATTTGTTATGGTGATCTGTAATCAGTGATCTTTGATGTTACTATTATAATTGCTTTGGCACTTTTTAGCTATAAAATATTTTAAAATGAAGGTATCTACTTCTCTTTAGACAATGCTATTACTGCACGTGACAGAGTAAACATAGCTTTTTGATGCACAGGGAAAACAAAAATTCAAATTGCTGTGGTCTGTTCCTCAACTCTGGAGAAGGCAATGGCACCCCACTCCAGTACTCTTGCCTGGGAAATCCCATGGACGGGGGAGCCTGGGAGGCTGCAGTCCATGGGGTCGTGAACAGTTGGACACAACTGAGCGACTTCACTTTCACTTTTTCACTTTCATGCATTGGAGAAAGAAATGGCAACCCACTCCAGTGTTCTTGCCTGGAGAATCCCAGGGACAGGGGAGTCTGGTGGGCTGCCGTCTATGGGGTCGCACAGAGTCGGACATGACTGAACCAACTTAGCAGCAGCAGCAGCAGCAGCAGTACCTCAACTCTCAGCTCTGAAGTATGCATGCATTGCAGTTATAGTTTATATAACATCTTATGCTTTTTGAACAGTTGTTTTATTTTTTTTTAAATCATATTGTCTCACTAGGCTCCTCCATATGCTATCACTATATACAAAGTAAGAAAATTGAAGCTGAGAAAAAAACATAACTTGCCCAAGATGACATGCGCAAGTAGGTTTTGTATCACATTCAAATCATTTTAACAATCATATTTGGTCATTAGTGAGAAAAAATCATTCTATTTAAGTTATTAAATAGGTGTTCTTACTTGGATAGTTTCTTGGTCAGCACAGAAGTAGAAAGCTTCACAAAGCTGAGATAAAGTCAAGATTGCCCCAAATGTTTGAGGGGTTCGTATTATACAATGTATGTGTTTGCAATGAATGAACACAAACATTTAACAATTGGATAGAAAAAACAATTGCTTTGAAAGAGACCATACTAAACCCATTGGGTACTAAATATACTTAGGATGTCATGTTTGCACAGATATCTTACTGTCATCTTTCCTATATTGCAGTGCTCCCATGGTTAATCACATCTTGAGGACAGGAGATGTTGAAAACTGTGGTGCTTAGTGTTAAGTTACTCATAATTGAATCATAGTTAAATTGGAGGAAACAAAGGTGTGTTTAACACCCTGAGTTTAGGAAGATTTGCAAGTACTGAAGAAAGGGACAAAATGTGCAGATGAATTTTGTTTTTAAATCTATATTTTACAGTGAATGCAAATTAGGCCTAGCATGTTATCTCAGATTGCAAAGAGTCTAGAATGTGAAGTCTAAATGCTTTAACTGAAAATTGCTGAAAGCTTGTCTGTATTGAACTACTATGTGGTTTTAACGATGACAGTAACCATTTATCTATGTTTTACACACACACACAGTATTAGAGGCAAAAAGTAATAGCTTATGGGTCTTATTTCCCTGCAAGGATGCTTTGGTTGCATCCTTAATAACCAATCAGAGTTAGTTATTAATTAATTAATAAGGAAGACTAAGGGGGGTTATATGGAATAATAAGAGCTGTCTATTCTAAGCAATTGAGACCAGAAGACAGAAAAAGTCACACAATGGCACTTAGCATTGCAGACACGATTGCCTGCCTAATCGAGAGTATGTCAATTTTACATGAGTCTGTTGGACTGTCTCACGGAGTGGCCACGGGAAGGGGACAGTTCATCCGGATGTTAGAGAATGGGTAAGGTTTTGATGAACCAAACAGGGGGAAGGCAGGCATTCCTTGTGGTGACGGTGATTAGAAACATGGAGGAAAGGACGCTTCAAACTTACTGCAGAAACAGCAAGTGGAACCATGTAGCTGAAATGAAGACCGTATTTAGGGAAGCGGCTGATGATGACAATGGAAACACACACTTGGGTCACACAGCGGTTTGAAAGCTGGCCTGGGAATATGGGCTTCGTCTCGTAGTTAGGAGCCACTGGGTTTCTTCAGTTACATGATCGAGTGTTATTTTTAGGAGATAATTAGTGGCTGATTAAGGGAAGCTCGGAATGTTTGGACTCTAGCCCTATCTTTCCCAAGTTGTTTTCACGATGGACAACTGTGTTCTCTCTCCAGACACCCTCCAATGTTAATATTGGCAACTCCGAGTACTGCTGAATTAAATCTACTGTTGAAAAGCTTTTTATTAAATGTAGTGTAGGCTGCACTTGCTTTTCATCTTTAGCAATCTTTTCAAGAAAAGAGTGAGGAAAAAACAAATTTTAATGTATCACAGTGGGCTTCTACATCTTAGGATGATAATAATTAAATCCCGAATCTTCTAAATAGAGGGGAAAAAAGCAGGGAGTTGGTGTCAGGAAAACAGGCAAGAGGGTGTTGGTTAATAGAAAATTGAGGAAATTAGAAAATTCAGTTAGAAATGTCAGAACTGTGGGTTATGAGTCGTTGTAAAGAAATAATTCTGATTTTAATTAGTCAGAGAATCTATATTCCAGAAGCCAGATGTCAGGCCAATACAAATTAGAAGGAAAACAGAGATTATGCACAATCTTCATCTAAAGAATTCAATCTGCTTGTAAATATTATTAGAAGTAGTGATTCTAACTTTTTAAGAGGGCAAATGTCCAACTCACAGACTTTATAGAACCAAAATATTGTCCTAGGTTTAAGAAGAAGCCATTCACTTCACATTCAGAAGCACAGACAAGAAAGAAGACAGAGCAGCAAAATGGCAAGTAATTACAAGATATGGAGATAAATGCTGACTTAAAAAGGAATCCAAGCACGTATCAATACTGTGTAAGTGGGGAAAGAAAGGAGGATATCATAGATCCAGGGAGAACATAAAAGACATCGCACACAGTGAAGGATAAAGAGGAGGAACTATAATGTTGCTGCTTAGTCACTTTAGTCGTGTCCGACTCTGCGCAACCCCATAGACGGCAGCCCACCAGGCTCCCACGTCCCTGGGATTCTCCAGGCAAGAACACTGGAGTGGGTTGCCATTTCCTTCTCCAGTGCTGAGAGTGAAAAGCGAAAGTGAAGTCGCTCAGTCATGTCCGACTCTTAGCGACCCCATGGACTGCAGCCCACCAGGCTCCTCCATCCATGGGATTTTCCAGGCAAGAGTACTGGAGTGGGGTGCCATTGCCTTCTCTGACTATAATGTTAGTTATATACTTTTCTAGAAGCAGATACTTCCAGATGACTTAATAAGCACTCACTGCTGTTTCATAAAGCATCCCTGGGATACAAGTTATGATTATCATCCCATTTTACAGATGAAAGAAAGAAAAGAAAGTGAAGCCGCTGAGTTGTATCCGACTCTTTGCGGCCCCATGGACTATAGCCTGCCAGGCTCCTCCATCCATGGGGTTTTCCAGGCAAGAATGCTGGAGTGGGTTGCCATTTCCTTCTCCAGGGGATCTTCCTGACCCAGAGATTGAGCCTAGGTCTCCCGCACTTTGGGCAGACTCTTTACCATCTGAGTCACCAGGGAAGATGAGGACACTGTAAAATGCCTCTTAAGAGATTTCAATCCTAAAGGAAATCGATCCTGAATCTCCACTGGAAGGACTGGTGCTGAAGCTAAAGTTCCAATCCTTTGGCCACCTGATGTGAAAGGCTGACTCATTAGAAAAGACCCTGATGCTGGGAAAGATTGAAGGCAGGAGGAGAAGGGGACAACAGAGAACGAGATGATTGGATGGCATCACTGACTCAATGGATGTGAGTTTGAGCAAGCTTTGGGATTTGGTGCAGGACAGGGAAGCCTGGAGTGTTGCAGTCCATGGGGTCGCCAAGAATTGGACACAACTCAGTGACTGAACTGAGCTTTAGTGCATTAATCTTTGGTTGCTAATTACTGATGTGTCTAAGTTGTAATTTGGCCATGATAAGAAACTAATATTTCTTTCTTTTCTGGGATCTTTCTAACTTAGAAGAATGGTTCTTTTGATTTATCTGCTACACAACTGGCCAGTGTCTCATGATGACCTCAGTATGGCCATATATTTTAGATTAGCAGAAAAATAAGGCAAGCTCAAGGTTATCTTAGTAGCAAGAAATCCATACTCTTATGATTATCTGCTAATATTTCTGCAGCATCTCCAAATTTCTTTCATAAATACTGCCCAAATTTATTCTGGCTCTCTTTGAATTTGTGTAAACGAACACAATAAAATATTTTCTTGTGACTTGTTGCAGTGTGGTAGCTTGGCCTTTTGAGACTATGAATCAGAGACCACTGTCATAAAGTAACTTGTGTTTGGAAACTTTTCTGAGTAATAATTGCTTGGGACAAGACTTTTTTTTAAATAACAAAAATGAAAAGTTTCTCAATCTCATTAGACATTTGGGTGGAAAAACATGTGTGAATTTGCTTTAATGGACCCAAAACAGATATGAGATCGTCAGGCACTCAGGACAGGTACTTGTAAGGAATGATTATTGGAGCAGTCAAAAAACAAAAAAATATTTTGCAAAAAAATTCAGAAGCTACCACCTTCTTTCTCCCAAGCACACTTTAGGGTGCTTTTAGAAGAGCTGCTGTTAGGGAAGTGTCTGATTTACCTTTCCGTAAGTCGTTTCATTTTGTCCCACAGGGGTGGACTATGGAACTTTCTGAGAAAACAGGCTTACGAAACTGCTGTGTGCGCAGCGCTCAGGGGGGCGGAACTGTTTGGACTCCCTTGTTACTATGTGATGGGTGGAATTTTGCAACCAGAAGGTTCCACAACAGTTGGGAGTGACAGTTGTAAGAGTTGCAAGCAGAAGACAAATGTGTGTCCTGTTACTCCTGCTCGGAGACGACATACCATGACTGTGCCAAGATTTTCTGCTTGCATCAGTATTTTTTATAATTACTGAACTTCGTATGTGCACAATCCATCAGGAGCCAAAAACCTGAGAAACGATAACCCCACCTTCCTTAGGTAGACGCCTGACTGGCAGACATTCACTCTGTACACACACACTCACACACACACTTATAGAGATGACTTACTATAATCCTTGTTCCATTTCCTACCTTCTACTATAGATTAAGCTCCAACCCCTCTTGCAGATTAAAATAGCTGAAACTTAAAAAGTACTCGAAGCCTGGTAAAGTTTACTAGGAGCTGTTACTGTCCTCTTCTTAGTGGCTAAGTCTTGTCTTTTATTCCCTTGCTGAGCACATACTTGTGTGCTCATATGATTTTTGCTTTTATATACTCCGTGCTGTCTATCACCCTTTCTCTAACTTTTCCCAATTTGGACTTTGACTCTCCATGCCTGGGTTCCGCTGTTCATTGATAGCCATAGATATTTTGTCACAATAGGAACTACTATGAAAAGAAGATATAAACAAACTCAAAATCATAGACTAAACCATGGGCGTATACAAATAAAATGAAATGAAATAATACAGAGTAGGACAGCATCGAGTTTGGGGAAGTGGAAAAAAGGATAAATTTGAGTTATTTACCAGAAGCATTTCAGTTGCAAAATTTCATCCAGTGAGCAGGCATCTGGAGACAACTTTTTAGAGCCCCCAAACATGTAGAAAGCCAGAGGCTGGTGAGTTTGGGAGCTGGTAAGGTTTGGGGTGGCAGAGACGGTAGTGTTGGAAGTAGGCATACGTGGGCTGTGCTTGGAGAAAGAGGGTACCTTAGAGCTGGTGGGGGTGGAGTCGTGGGGCTGGTATTTTATTTACAGGAAGAAAAGTTTACTTATAACCCATGTTATCAATAGGAAACCTGAAATGCTTTCATGTTGTGTTGAATCCCATAGCCTGGTCCATACACCTAGTGGACCCCTAGGCTGAGGCTGAAATCCCATAATTATAGATAGGCATGCTGGGAAGGATTGGGGGCAGGAGGAGAAGGGAACGACAGAGGATGAGATGGCTGGATGGCATCACGGACTCGATGGACGTGAGTCTGAGTGAACTCCGGGAGATGGTGATGGACAGGGAGGCCTGGCGTGCTGAGATTCATGGGGTTGCAAAGAGTTGGACACGACTGAGCGACTGAACTGAACTGAACTGAACTGAACTGACACAGGTTCAGTCACTCACTCATGTCCAACTCTTTGAGACCCTGTGGATGTACCTACCAGGCCCTTCTGTCCATGGGACTTTTCAGGCCAGAATACTGGAGAGGGTTGCCATTTCCCATTCTAGGAGATCTTCCGGACCCAGAGATCAAACCTGCATCTCTTAAGTCTCCCACATTGGTGGGTGAATTCCTTACCTCTGCTCCACTTGGGAAGTCCAATTATAACTCCTCCACTAAAATGAAAATATGCCAGGGATAACCTAATAACCTGGTGCATTTTGAACTTAAGATATATAAAATATCTTTAAACCTAAACATATATATATAAACCTGAAATCTGGTTCTACTAAAGAGGCCATCATGGTGGGAATTCAATCTCAAAGAGGAGAAAGGGAACTTGAAAAATAAAAGAACATTATCTGCTGCAGAACTCTGTGTAGGCTGCACCTGCTCTCCTAGCCTGGATGGCTCCAAGGGTCGGGGTAGTGAAAAGGAGAACTCAGACCCCCTAGGAGACTGCAGGACCAGGGGCTTAGTGGCTGGGCTGCACTGAGACAGTGAGGGTCTCTGTAAGGCCAGATGTGATTGAATCTGGACATGTTACGTAACCTCTAAGCCTGAGTTCCCTCATCAGAAAGGCCTGGATAACAGCACTTTCTGTAGCTATGAGTCATTATTTTTAAAGTCAACTTTATATTTACAGAAAACTTGAAATGGCAACCCAGTCCAGTATTCTCGCCTGGAGAATCCCAGGGATGGCGGAGCCTGGTGGGCTGCCATCTATGGGGTCCCATAGAGTCGGACACGACTGAAGTGACTTAGCATATCAAGATCACACAGAGAACTCCTGTATACCCTCATCCAGTTCCCCCACTGTTGACATTTTTATATCACATTTGATCAAAAACAAGAAGATGCCATGAATATATTACTATTGACTAAACTCCAGCCTTTATTTGGATGTGATCAAGTGTTTCCATTAACGTCCTCTCTATTTCAGGATACCGTCCAGAGCATCACGTTCCATTTAGTTATCAGGCCTCCTCAGTCTCCAGAGGCTCTCCTCTTAATTAAAAGGTAATTAAGGTTAAAGTACACTTAGTGGAGAGCTGGACAAGCAATAAGGAATTTGTCATATATATATGACATATACATATATATAAGCATAAACTGTGGAAAATTCTGAAAGAGATGGGAATACCAGATCACCTGACCTGCCTCTTGAGAAACCTATATGCAGGTCAGGAAGCAACAGTTAGAACTGGACATGGAACAGCAGACTGGTTCCAAATAGGAAAAGGAGTACGTCAAGGCTGTATATTGTCACCCTGTTTATTTAACTTCTATGCAGAGTACATCATGAGAAACACTGGGCTGGAAGAAGCACAAGCTGGAATCAGGATTGCTGGGGAAAATATCAATAACCTCAGATATGCAGATGACACCACCCTTATGGCAGAAAGTGAAGAGGAACTAAAAAGCCTCTTGAGGAAAGTGAAAGTGGAAAGTGAAAAAGTTGGCTTAACGCTCAACATTCAGAAAATGAAGATCATGGCATGTGGTCCCATCACTTCATGGAACATAGATGGGGAAACAGTGGAAACAGTGTCAGACTTTAGTTTTGGGGGCTCCAAAATCACTGCAGATGGTGACTGCAGCCATGAAATTAAAAAGACGGTTACTGCTTGGAAGGAAAGTTATGACCAACCTAGAAAGCATATTCAAAAGCAGAGATATCACTTTGCCAACAAAGGTCCATCTAGTCTATGGACCAAAGGCTATGGTTTTTCCGGCAGTCATGTATGGATAGGAAAGTTGGACTGTGAAGAAAGCTGAGAGCTGAAGAATTGATGCTTTTGAACTGTGGTGTTGGGGAAGACTCTTGAGAGTCCCTTGGACTGCAAGGAGATCCAACCAGTCCATTCTGAAGGAGATCAGCCCTGGGATTTCTTTAGAAAGAATGATGCTAAAGCTTAAACTCCAGTACTTTGGCCACCTCATGTGAAGAGTTGACTCACTGGAAAAGACTCTGATGCTGGAGGGACCGGGGGCAGGAGGAGAAGAGGACGACAGAGGATGAGATGGCTGGATGGATCACTGACTCAATGGACATGAGTCTGAGTGAACTCCAGGAGTTGGTGATGGACAGGGAGGCCTGGCGTGCTGCGATTCATGGGGTCGCGAAGAGTCGGACGCGACCGAGCCACTGAACCGAACTGAAGTATATATTTATAACTATAAGTTTAGAGGATATTTTAAACACTTTAGAAATACCAACTCATCCAATCCACATAATATATCTCTGAAGACTCCAGTTATATCCACTTTACAGATGAGTAAACTGAGATTCGTGGCTTTCCGGGTGGTAAACAATCTGCCTGTCAATGCAGGAGACATAAGAGACGTGGGTTTGATCCCTGGGTTGGGAAGACCCCCTGGAGGAGGGCATGGCAACCCTCTCCAGTATTCTCCCCTGGAGAATCCCATGAATTATAGCCCGCCAGGCTCCTCTGTCCATGGAATTGCAAAGAGTTGGACACAACTGTTGTGCCTTAGCACACACATACAAGGTTAGTGGTATCAATATTGGCATAAGTGTGAATTAAATCATCGTTCTTAAACCTGGACATGTGTGTGTGTGTGCACTCAGTCACGTCTGACTGTGCACAGCCCTATGGACTGCAGCCTGTCAAGTTTCTCTGTACATGGAATTTTCCAGGCAAGAATACTGGAGTGGGTTGCCATTTCTTACTCCAAGGGATTTCCCTTTGACCCAGGGATTGAACCCACATCTCTTGTGTCTCTTGCATTGGCAGGTGGATTCTTTACCACTGTGTTACCTGGGAAAACCCTAAACCTGGACATGTTATCTCCTCAGTCGCTCAGTTGTGTCCAACTATTTGTAGTCCATGGACTTCCCAGGCTCCTCTGCTCATGGAATTTTCCAGGCAAGAATATTGCAATGGGGTTCCATTTCCTGCTTCAAGGTATCTTCTTCACCCAGGGATCGAGCTCACATCTTTTGTGTCTCCTGCATAATTAAATCATCGTTCTTAAACCTGGACATGTGTGTGTGTGTGCACTCAGTCACGTCTGACTGTGCACAGCCCTATGGACTGCAGCCTGTCAAGTTTCTCTGTACATGGAATTTTCCAGGCAAGAATACTGGAGTGGGTTGCCATTTCTTACTCCAAGGGATTTCCCTTTGACCCAGGGATTGAACCCACATCTCTTGTGTCTCTTGCATTGGCAGGTGGATTCTTTACCACTGTGTTACCTGGGAAAACCCTAAACCTGGACATGTTATCTCCTCAGTCGCTCAGTTGTGTCCAACTATTTGTAGTCCATGGACTTCCCAGGCTCCTCTGCTCATGGAATTTTCCAGGCAAGAATATTGCAATGGGGTTCCATTTCCTGCTTCAAGGTATCTTCTTCACCCAGGGATCGAGCTCACATCTTTTGTGTCTCCTGCATTGGCAGGCAGATTCTTTACCACTAGTGCAACCTGCTGCTGCTGCTGCTAAGTCGCTTCAGTCGTGTCTGACTCTGTGCGACCCCACAGACCGCAGCCCACCAGGCTCCCCCGTCCCTGGGATTCTCCAGGCAAGAACACTGGAGTGGGTTGCCATTTCCTTCTCCAATGCATGAAAGTGAAAAGTGAAAGGGCTCAGTCGTGTCCGACTCTTCGCGACCCCATGGACTGCAGCCTACCAGGCTCCTTGTCCATAGAATTTTCCAGGCAAGAGTACTGGAGTGGGGTGCCATCGCCTTCTCTGATACAAATGCTACTAACGCTATTTCTTGGTGATACAGATACACAGACTGTCCTGGACTTAGGATGGTTTGACTTAATTTTTTTTAAACTATAAAATAGTGCAAAAGCGAGATTCAATCAGAATCATACTTTTTCAGTTTGATCTTTTCCCAGGTCAGCAATTCACACTACTATAGTGCTTGGCAGTGGCACAGCTCTCAGTCAGCGACATCATCAAGAGGGTAAAAAAGCAAATACATACAGCCACTCAGGTTTTCACTTTCAGTACAGTATTCAATAAGTTACATGAGATATCCAAAACTTTATTATAAAATAGGCTTTGTGTTAGATGATTTTGCCCAACTGTAGGCTGATGTAAGTGTTCTGAGCACGTATAAAGTAGGCTAGGCTACACTCTAGGCTTTCTGGAGGCTCAGTAGTAAAGACTTGCCTGTAATGCAGGAGATGTGGGTTCAGATTTGATCCCTGGGTTGGGAAGATCCTCTGGAGGAGGGATAGGCTACCCACTCCAGTTTTCTTGGGCTTGCCTGGTGGCTCAGATTGTAAAGAATCTGCCTGCAATGTGGGAGACCTGGGTTCGATCCCTGGGTTGGGAAGATCCTCTGAAGAAGGGAATGGCTATCCACTCCAGTATTCTTGCCTGGGAAAATCCCATGGACAGAGGAGCCTGGTGGGCTACAGTCCACGGGGTTGCAAAGAGTTGGACATGACTGAGCACGCACACAAAGCTAAGCTCTGATGTTCAGTAGATTAGGTGTATTAAATGCATTTTTGACTTATGATGTTTTCAATTTACATGGGTTTACTGGGCACAACACTACTGTAAATCAAGGAAGATCTGTGCTGCTGCTGTGTCTGTTGCTGCTGCTGTTGCTGCTAAGTCACTTCAGTCGTGTCCGACTCTGTGTGACCCCATAGACGGCAGCCCACCAGGCTTCCCCATCCCTGGGACTCTCCAGGCAAGAACATGGAGTGGGTTGCCATTTCCCTCTCCAATGTTGCTACTACTATTACCACTACTGTCATTAAAAATACTACCATGACAGATTCTAAATCCAGCAGTAATAATAATTTTTCTTTAAAAGATCATTCTCAGTCCAAAATGTCCCCAAAGAACATGCAGCATCATGACTTAATTCCTTCCTAAGGATGCCCAAGAAGGCTTTCTCCAGGGCATTCAGTCTTCAAAGTTCACATCTCAGTAGCAAAGAACACATTCTTCCCATTTGGCTGGGAGTGACAGGCGAATGCCTCTCACTGGGGGCATTCATGGCCTCTTGCTCCCTCTCAAAAGTACCCTAGTTGGGAGGCTGCATTTATATCGCCACTCTTCTTTTTTCCACATTTTCTTTGACCTGCGGCTCTAGCCAGAAAATCCATCACACATGTTCACTTGCTCTCACCTTCAAGCTATTTCCCTTGTCTGGAAAGCTATTCTCATCCTATTGCTAAAGCATGAAACTTCTCTCCTTCAAAATCCTACTCAGAACTCACCCTCAAGATGAAACTTTCTCTGATAATCCTGCCCTCCACCCAGTCCAGAAAGCTCTCAGCAATCATGTAAGTAACTGTATAGCTTTAATTGGCTCTGTTTATAAGCTTCTTCTTGTATCTTTTTTTCCCTCTAGGTATTTTTTCCATGTGTTTATTCTGTCTCCATTAATTTGTAAACTCCCAGAGGGCAAGGCCTGAACAAGGTCGGTGTTGGTATAAAGTGGATGAATAGTCAGTCAGCTGAATGGCAGACTGTGCAATATTTGATTGCTAATCTGTTTAAAAAAGAAAAAAAAAAAGCATCCTTTGTTAGTGCTCTGTTTGTGATGGTCCTGAGACTGCTAACCTAATGTAAAAATGCATTCAGTTTCTGCTAGTGTCCAGCAAAGATAAAATCAACAGTTATAAGCTTTCCATAATGGGAGGGGGAGGGTGCTGGGAGACTCTAACCTGTAAGAACGGTATATAAACAGCATGTTATTACCCAGTTTATATTTTCAGAAGGCTCAGGGGTGAACAATCTGCCTGCAATGCAGGAGACTTGCAGGAGACACGAGTTCGATTCCTGGGTCAGGAAGATCCCCTGGAGAAGGAAATGGCAATCCACTCCGGTATTCTTGGCCTGGAGAATACCATGGAAGGAGGAGCCTGGAGGGCTATAGTCCATGAGGTCGCAAAGAAGTCAGACACGACTGAACGACTCAACAACAACAAATGTTCTTCAGAGGTAGCTTGTCTCTTCCAGGCTTCAGGTCTATTTTAGAAGGGAAATCATATTTACTTTCAAAACTGAGATCAGAAAACCAAACAAAGCCTGAGAAAACGTACACCACCACCTTGTTTTAAGTTTGTGCTGAGTAGAGGGAAAATGAATCTAATTCAGAAAGCCCCCTTTTTTTTTTTTTTTTTTTTTGGTGTGAAGTCTAATAGAAAAAATGCCACATGGCCCTTCTCCCCGAGATTAACTAGATTGGCGGTTTGTTCATTTCAGTCCAGGTAACAAAAGGGAAGCTTGGGACGGACAGAAGCTCCTTTCTCAGGGCCGGGGCTGAGAAGTGGGAATCCTTCACCGTGACCACCTGCTTGCCTCCCTTCAAACCGGCATATAAAAGTGCCAAATATCTGTGTATCACTCTGGGCGAGGAGCCCACGGTCTGAACCCAGCGGAGGCGGTGCACCAGATAACATCAAAGCCCCAGGCAGGGGCCAGAAAAGGGGGGGTGCAAAAGCAGACGAGGGAACGAAGCGCCTCCCCCTAGCATTTCCTCTCACGCCCACTTCCAACCTAGGAGGCTTTTGGTTTCTGCTTTTGTTGTTTTTAAAAATTAAAAGTTAAACCCAGGAAGCTGTGGATCAGAGTTTTGTTTGGTTGTTTTGTTTTGTTTTTTGCGTGGCAGTCCGGGTAAGTTTTCTGTCGGTCCTTTGTCCGGCTGGGGAAGGAGAGCCCGGGCTCCGGGGGGCGGGAGGTGGGCACGGTTGGCAGAGCGCGCGGGGCAGGTCTCGTCGCCGGGTCGCCCC
>SJXQ01002640.1:81293-122967 GCA_006408695.1 Aepyceros melampus
TGCAGTCCAAGGGACTCTCAAGAGTCTTCTCCAACACCACAGTTCAAAAGCATCAATTCTTTGGCATTCAGCTTTCTTTACAGTCCAACTCACATCCATACATGACTGGAAAAACCATAGCCTTGACTAGACGGACCTTAGTTGGCAAAGTAATGTCTCTGCTTTTGAATATGCTATCTAGGTTGGTCATAACTTTTCTTCCAAGGAGTAAGCGTCTTTTAATTTCATGGCTGCAGTCACCATCTGCAGTGATTTTGGAGCCCAGAAAAATAAAGTCTGACACTGTTTCCACTGTTTCCCCATCTATTTCCCATGAAGTGATGGGACTGGATGCCATGATCTTCGTTTTCTGAATGTTGAGCCTTAAGCCAACTTCTTCACTCTCCTCTTTCACTTTCATTAAGAGGCTCTTTAGTTCCTCTTCATTTTCTGCCATAAGTGTGGTGTCATCTGCATATCTGAGGTTATTGATATTTCTCCCGGCAATCTTGATTCCAGCTTGTGTTTCTTCCAATCCAGCGTTTCTCATGATGTATTCTGCATAGAAGTTAAATAAGCAGGGTGACAATATACAGCCTTGATGTACTCCTTTTCCTATTTGGAACCAGTCTGTTGTTCCATGTCCATTTCAAACTGTTGCTTCTTGACCTGCATACAGATTTCTTAAGAGGCAGGTCAGGTGGTCTGGTATTCCCATCTCTCTCAGAATTTTCCAGTTTCTTGTGATCCACACAGTCAAAGGCTTTGGCATAGTCAATAAAGCAGAAATAGATGTTTTTCTGGAACTCTCTTGCTTTTTCCATGATCCAGCGGATGTTGGCAATTTGATCTCTGGTTCCTCTGCCTTTTCTAAAACCAGCTTGAACATCTGGAAGTTCACGGTTCACATATTGCTGAAGCCTGGCTTGGAGAATTTTGAGCATTACTTTACTAGCATGTGAGATGAGTGACAGGAGGTGTGAATGGTGTTGTGGTGACCAGAACCTGCACTGGATATGGAGCAGGGCCTCCTCTTTGCTCTGTGGTCGTCATCACTGCCTGTCAGGGACAAGGTCTGTTCCCTATGTGTTGGAGTAGAAGCCCCAAGACTTGTTTCTAAGCTGCATTTCTGAGCTGCAGTATAAAGTAGGTGAGATTGGAACTCTCCTCCTGGGAGAGGAGCCACTAAGTATTCCTCTGCCAGAGCCGCTCACCCCTGAGTGTGCTCTGTGGTGTCAGCTGCCACTCATAGTGCAGGCTTGCAAACTACATGATTGTTGGCACTGCCCTTGGTTCCACCTCAGCCATGGGAATGCTGGCAGTGGACTCTGGTGTCGCGTAGGCACTGTTTTCACAAGGCCACCAGCACGAAGCCACTGGAGTCTGGTCCTAGGACCGCCGCAGGCGCACACCTGGACCTCCTGAGGTCCTAGGACCGCCGCAGGCGCACACCTGGACCTCCTGAGGTCCTAGGACTGCCGCAGGCGCACACCTGGACCTCCTGTGGGAGATATGGAGGCAGCTCAGACCCTGGTCTAGCCCAGGCCCCATGGGTATGTGCCCACAGAGCCCACAGCTGTGAAGGTCAGACCCACCCCTGCCTTGGGAGCACTTGTTGTTTACTTGGATGTCACGCAGGTACCGTTTACAGAGCTCACAGCAAAGGTGTAAATCCACGGCTCATGATGTTGTGGGGAAAGATTTCAGTCTTGCTTCTTAAGTTACCTGGGGCTTAGCTGTGATTTCATTCCCATCTCTGTGACTGGGCAACTTGCTGGCATCTGCTCCCAGAGCCCACTGAGGCAATGACTAGGGTGTGGAGCTCTCTGGGGCAGGAACCCCCAAGGTAGTGGCTGGGGCATGCTCTTCCGGAGCCCGCGGAGGCAGGGGCTGGGGTGTGGAGAAAGGGGTGCTAGGGCAGCCTCTCCACTGCCCCCGTTTTGTGCTCCACTTAACAATGGTGCTTTGCTTCTATGGTGGGACAGGCTTCTTCCATGAACACCCCTGGTTATGGCCATACCACACTCCAGCCCCTTGGCACTGTCTCTGAGCAGCCAGCTCAAGTCATCCCCAGCTCTGTCCTCTAAACCCCAAGTTTCAGCTCCCAGCCCCATCTGTACCGTGGATGCGCATCCCAGGCTGGGACATGCAGGGTGGTGGACCAGACGCCTGGGCAGGTTTCCCTCTGTTCTGCCTGCAACAAACCAGTTGTTGCATTTTCCTCTGAGCGTCTGAAGCTTCCTTTCTGTCCCAATTATCACCCCTCTGGTTGAGGGAGCTTTCCAGAGTGTGAGAAAGTTACATTTTTCCAGCTCTCTTTCAGAGGTACAAGTCCTGTCCTGCTTCCTCCTGTTTTTGTGTGTGTGTTTTTTTTTTTCTTTCACCCGACCTGGCCATGTGGAGATTTTTCTCATCCTTCCAAGAATTTGAGGTCTTCTGCTAGTATTCAGTAGGTGTCCTTTGAGAATTGTTCCATTTGTAGATGTATTTTTGATGTGTTTGTGAGACGAGGTGAATTCCACATTCTTCTACTCCACCATCTTGATTGGAACCCTGAGTTTTATTCTTGACTTTGCTAAGTAATAATTAAATCTTTTGCTGTTAAGTATGATGATGACTGTCAGTTTAAGAAAGATATTATTGATCCTGTTTGTTTAAAATGTTTTCTTCTTTTCCTTATTTACCATGTTTTATTAAGGAATAAGTAGAATACAAAGAAGATAGTTTTTCTCTTTTGGCTATTGATGAGATGAATTATGACAACATATTTAATAGGATTCTTTTATTATTTCAGTTACTCAAGTAATATTTGATTATATTTTCATTCTAAAAATGTTAAATGTATAGAAATATACAGAAGATACAAAAGTTCCATATTTTGGCAGCTATTGCTATCTCCACTGACCCCATTTCATCCACAAAATTATAACCTGGATATCTTCTATAAAAATATATTTATATTAATTTATATTTACACATGTAGATACATAAGTATATAGTTTTGTTTTTCAATATGAATGGAATCTTTCTAAAATATGATTTAACCCACAATTTTTTTTTGTTTTTGTTTTGTCTTTTACTTAATGTGTGTCAAAGATTTTCTTTTCAGTGCATATACTGTAACACATTCTTTATTTAATTTTTATTGAAATATAGTTGATTTACACTAATGTGTTAGGTTCAGGTGTGCAGCAAAGTGATTCAATTATATATATATATTTTTTGATGTGGACCATTTTAATAGTCTTTATTGAATTTGTTGAAATATTTGTTTCTGTTTTATATTTTGGTTTTTTGGCCACAAAACATGTGGAATCTTAGTTCCCCCACCAGAGATCAAAACCACACACACAGCATCGAAAGGCAAAGTCTTAACCAGTGGACTGCCAGGGAAGTCCGTGTATATATATATTCCTTTTTGGAGAAGGCAATGGCACCCCGCTCCAGTACTCTTGCCTAGAGAATCCCATGGACGGAAGAGCCTGGTGGGCTGCCGTCCATGGGGTTGCTAAGAGTCGGACACGACTGAGTGACTTCACTTCCACGCATTGGAGAAGGAGATGGCAACCCACTCCAGTGTCCCTGCCTGGTGAATCCCAGGGGCGGGGAGACAGGTGGGCTGCCATCTATGGGGTCACACAGAGTTGGACACGACTGAAGCGACTTGGCAGCAGCAGCAGCAGCATATTCTTTTTCAGATTCTCTTCCATTCCAGATTATTATAAGATATTAAGTATAGTTACCTGTGCTATAGAGTAGGTCTTTGTTGTTTACCTGTTTGGTTTATAGTAGTATGCATATGTTAATCTCAAATTCCTCATTTATTCCCCCTTTCTCCCAACACATATATTTTAAACACTGAGTTTAGTCATTCCCTTACTGATAAATATTGTTCTTTTCTCTTTTTTTTATAAAGAAACTCTGCTACAGTAAATATTCTTGCAGAGATCCTTGTGCCTCTTATGAAAGTGTTTCTTTAGGACACAGATAACTATAAACGGTATCACTAAGCCAGACTGGATGCTTGCCTAAAGGTAATAGATTCTACCAAGTTACCCTTCCAAAAAAGCGGTGCCAGCTTACCCTCCTCCCCCAATAATGTCTGTGGTTTTTTTCATTATTGAGCTACTTCTGCATTCTTAGGAAAAAAACTTTACTCATTGTATTGCTCTTCTGATGGAATATTGTGCTTTACTTTTTACGATTCTTAGGACTATATTTGTACCTGAAACGGCAGTGGATTTCTGCTACAAGTTTTATACCAAGGTCGTGTGAGTCGTGTACACGCTGCCGTACTTAAAGCAGATAACTGACAGGGACCTGCCGTAGGGTGCGTGGAACTTTGCTCAGTGTTAGCTGGTGGGCTGGATGGGCGGGTAGCTTGGGGAGAATGGATACACGCATATGCATGGCTGAGAACCTTCATTCTTCAGCTGAAACTATCACAGCGTTGTTTGTTAATCGAATATACCCCAATAGAAAGTAAACAGTTAATATATATATATATGAATGAACAAAAAAGATAGATTATGCTAGTCTAGTAAAATTAAGTGAATTACTCCATCTTTTTCAGTGCTCTGGAACAGTCTAAATCCCATGGTGGTTACACGCTCCATGGAGTTCTAATGGCATTAGCTGATAAAATCTAGGCACATCTTGGGAGTGTTTTGACAAGTTTTAAAATTTCTTCTATGGTTGTGAGCATATTTATACCTTCTTCATCCTTGATAAATTTTGATATTTTACGTGTTGTTATAAAATCATTCATTTTACCCAGATTTTACAACTCTTAGCTCTGAGTTCAACATAATAATCTGCATATAAAACCTGTGAAGCTGCCCTTTATCTATGGTTATATTGCTTTCCTCATTCCATACTTTTTATTTTTCCTTTTTTTCTTGATTAGCTTTGCAACATTTTTTCTATTTTTCTTATATTTTAAACAAATAACTCTGACTTACCTTACTTCTCTTTTCTAAAAGCTATTCTGTTTTAATCTTGATCAGTTCTTACTTCCTACTTTTCTTAGTCATATTTTCTTGGCTCTCTTCTGAACTTCTAGTTGAACAGTTTATTTATGTTCTTTTTTAACTTGTTTCATTATAAAAGCTTTAAAACTCCTAATTGTTCTATATGTACAACCTTGACCTTGTCGCTTATGTAACGTTCTTGTTACCATTGTTTTCTAAATAATCTGTAATTGCAGTTTTGTTTTCTCTTTGATCTAAAAGTTATGTAGGAGTGTGATGGAGTTTTTCTCTTTCTTTTTAAGGTTTTGGCACTCACACATACTTTCTCTGTATTTTGGTCCAAGATTGTAGCCTGCGTGATTTCTTCTTGGAATACGTTAAAATTTTTCTTGTGGCCTAATAGCTGATCACTCTTAGCAAATGTTCCATGGGCTTAGAATAGAGAGTAGATTCTCTGCAGGGAACAAAGTGTGACACATATCTGTAGTTGGGAAAATATTTTGATACAACCTAATTCAAGTAAGTCCGCTAAACTGCCAAATGGAATTTTTAACTCACAGCAAAGTAGTTTTTTTTTTTTTTATTGCAAAGGTTAGGCTTTGTGAAGCTCTCAGAAGGAGAAGGAGGAAGAGGAGGAGGAGGAAAGGGAATAAAGGAAGTTAGGTTGCTCAGAATTCCAGAAACTAGGGCTTAAATATGAAGAGCCAATTCTGGAGGACTAGAGATTACTATAGAGATTCATGCTGTGGACCCTCAGTTCAGTTTAGTTCACTCACTGAGTCGTCTCTGACTCTGCAACCCCATGGACTGCAGCACACTAGGCTTTCCTGTCCATCAACAATTCCCATAGCTTGCTCAAAATCATGTCCATTGAGTCAGTGATGCCATCCAACCATCTCATCCTCTGTTGTCCCCTTCTCCTCCTGCCTTCAATCTTTCAGCCATTAAAAAGAATACATTTGAATCAGTTCTAATGAGGTAGATAAAACTGGAGCCTGTTATACAGAGTGAAGTAAGCCAGAAAGTTAAACACCAATACAGTATACTAACACATATATGGAATTTAGAAAGATGGTAACAATAACCCTGTATGCAAGACAGCAAAAGAGAGACAGATGTATAGAACAGTCTTTTGGACTCTGGGAGAGGGAGAGGGAGAGGGTGGGATGATTTGGGAGAATGGCATTGAAACATGTATAATATCATATAAGAAACGAGTCACCAGTCCAGGTTCAATGCAGGATACAGGATGCTTGGGGCTGGTGCACTGGGATGACCCAGAGTGATGGTATGGGGAGGGAGGTTGGGGGGAAGTTCAGGATCAGGAACACGTGTACACCCATGGTAGATTCACATTGATGTATGGCAAAAGCAATACAATATTGTAAAGTAATTAGCCTCCAATTAAAATAAATTAATTTATATTAAAAAAAAAGAAACTCAGGGGGGAAAAAAGAATGTATGTAGCAAAATAAACAGACTCACAGATAGCAAACAAACCCAGAGGTTACCAGTGGGGAAAGGGAAGTGAGAAGCCACAAGACAGGACTATGTGATTAAAAGATACAAGTGTCTTTAGTTGTTTTGTATACTATTCAATTGACTTGCAGTTTAACTTTTTTATTATTGGGAATGTATGAATTGTTTTTGTCATAAATAACTGGAATTTTTGTATATGTAAATTTTTTATATACATGATGTATGCATAATATAATTTTTATACATACATCATTACACAATCAAGGAAGTTAATTATAATTTTATATGTATATATATATGATTATATATATAGTTTTATATGCATTTAATTTTTTCTATTCACTTTGACAATTGTCATACAATGTACAAAAAGTACAAAAGCTAATCCATTTTTCAATACTGTTAGAATCACACTGCAAAAAGGAACTATAATAGTAAGTTACAAGAAGAATTCAGGTGTTCTGTATAAATCTGTTCATACTGCCTGTCACATGATGCTTTTAAAGCTGAAATACTGTCAGGAGAATCTCTTGTCTTTGTAGCAGTCTCGCAGTTCCTGCCAATGAGGCCTCCTTAGATGATGTTTCTTTCTTTTGAAGACAGGAGCAATGGGACTTTGAACAGGTCTGGCACTGGATTGCTTCTACTCGATAAGGGTTAAAACTCAAGCATTTGCAACAGAGTAGTTTGAAATAAATCTTGCTAGTTCCAGAAATGCACCACACATAATCACTCTCTTTATATATGTATATATATGTCTTTATATATGTAAATCTATATATATAATTATTTAGCTGTTACAAAGTCCAGGTGGGAATATTAAAGGAAATGAAACATATATTTTAATACATTCTCAAATTATTTCCTAAAGTTTCTTTCTGTTTATAATACTACATGCAACACATGTCAACTTTAGATAAAATATGTATACATTAGAAATAAAAATTAGCATATTAAAATGTGTCAGTTTGATGTATAACAGATAATATGTCATGTGTATATCCACACACTCTCCCCTCAAGGGGGACAATTAAAAGTGTCATCCACTAACTAAAATCCACTCAAAGCCGAGATTTCCTATGTAAATTTGCCTGGGTAAGTTTGGATGTGGCTTCTCAAGTTTAAGAGACCTAAAAAGAAAGAGATGAGTATTCTATTCTCCTGCTTTTCCTATGCTTGCTTTCTGATACATACAAAACCAATAGAAATAGAAATGCAGATAATGTTCTTCCTGTTCAGAAGTAAAAACATTCACTCTTATTTTTCCCTATCTTCACAGTAAGCTTTTTTTAAATAGTATTTAAAAAATCATTTTTTTAATTCATAAAATTCAATGGGCAGAGTTCATCTAACTAGACTGCAGGATCTTTTGAGGCTTGGGACTGCTATTTGAAGCTCTCTCATTTCTCTGAATTGGGGAGACATTTTGTCCTGATTTTCATACTTCTCTGACAGACTACAGCTTAGTCATCATGGTGCATTCTTCTTTCAATATCAGCCAGTGGGTTTTTTAGGATTTTGTTCCCGTTTCTGTTTTTTTTTTTTTTTTCATATTCAAAGATTTTTCTTGCTCAAACTACAATCTATATGCTAATGACTCTCAAATCTGTGACTTTAGGTCTCTTGTGTACAATGGATTACTGGACAGAGCTACTTGAAAATCACAATAGAGGCTTAAAATGGAACATGATTAAAATTTTAAAACTGCACCAAGTGTCTTTTAAACTGCTTCTTGTCCTGTCATGCTTTCCCTGTTCCCCAGCCCCACCCCTAGTAACCATCTGCTCTGCCTACTTTTGTCTACATTCCCAGCATGTAAAATGACTTAACAATTCACTTTGTCTATCAAGTCAGAGACTTGGAAGTCAGTCTCAATGATTATTTCCCCCATATATCTATATTCAAAGATATGTTTTTATCATTTTCATATCCTAATTATCTCTTGGCACCCCACTCCAGTACTCTTGCCTGGAAAATCCCATGGATAGAGAGCCTGGTAGGCTGCAATCCATGGGGTCGCTGGGAGTTGGATTCGACTGAGCGACTTCCCTTTCGCTTTTCGCTTTCATGCATTGGAGAAGGAAACGGCAACCCACTCCAGTGTTCTTGCCTGGAGAGTCCCAGGGATGGGGGAGCCTGGTGGGCTGTTGTCTATGGGGTCGCACAGAGTCGGACATGACTGAAGTGACTTAGCAGCAGCAGCAATTATCTCTTATTCTGCTCTGAGCAGCACCAATAGCTAAAATTTAGGTGTTTTTTCTCTTGGCTAATTTTCATGGTATCTTAAACTGTCTTTTTGTCTACATTTTTTATTCTCTTCCCTATCCATCCTAATTCTACATGGACTGCTGCTAAGTCGCTTCAGTCCTGTCCGACTCTGTTCGACCCCATGGATGGCAGCCCACCAGGCTCTGCCATCCCTGGGAGTCTTCAGGCAAGAACACTGGAGTGGGTTGCCATTTATTTCTCTAATGCAAGTCTTAAAAATTCCAACCTAATGAGGCTATATTTTGCCTACAAATCTTTTAATACATTCAGCACACAGGTCCTATATAACCTACTTTTCTCTGACCCTTTTATCTTTTTTCTCTTAGCATATCTTTATTCCATATACATCCTGCAAAATGCCAAGCTCCTGGACTATTCAAAATCTTTTTCTGAATTTTTGCACATGGTTTGTTCTATTTAAAATATCCAACCCGATCCCATCCATCTCATTAACTTCTATTCTTCAAGATACAGCTAAAGCATTAGTATCCTGCTATCCTGTAAAAATTATTCTGAAACCCATATCCAATTTTCAACTTGCTCTGGCTTCTGTATTTGTTTGTGTGTATATGTGTTCCTGGAGGGAGGAAAAACAGAAAGATTGACTTAGTTAAAGGAACTGCCTCATGTGATTTATAAAGGTATATGCCTAAAATTTTGAGCTTGGACCATCAGGCTTGTGACCCAGCGAAGAGTTCAAAGCAGTTGGATGGCAGAATTCCTTCTTGCTGAGAAGAGGTTTACTTCAGTCTTTTATGGCCTTCAGTTTATTGATAAAACCCAACCATTTGAGTCAGCTTTACTCAAAGTCCATTGATTTAAATGTTAATCTTATCCAAAAATGAAAGCAACATCTAAAATGATGTTTGACCAAATATTGACACATAAAATTATCCATCACAAGTCCCCATTTCTGTGCTTTTATTTTGTAATTCTATAGAACTTTGGCTAGTTTTTTTAGACAGGTGATTTTAAGAAATCCACAAATATAGCATAATAATCAAATCATAGAAAAATGAAGAGCAAGAGTCTTTCATCCTTTCTTTACCTTTCCTTCTTCCAGGTCCAATACCGTAGAGAAAGTCATTTTATCTGCTTGTAGTACCTCTAGTAGTTACTTTCATATTCCAAATAATATTTTTATAGCTCTTTCTTATTTAGGCATGTTTAGATATTATCTCTTTTGTTTTCATACTTAGATCATCCCCAATACAAATTGGCCTGCCTCCAAAGATAATTTTAGATCCTCTTTACTTTAATTAAAATAATATGCTTACAATTTTATGTTTTGGTTGTGATTACCCACTTTTAAGATGAGGATATTTGCACTTTTTCCTTCTCTATACTTTATTCTTTTTAATATCTCCCTACATCTATCAAATATAATATTTTTTTATTGTGAAATTTTCATAAACTCTTTTTTCCTCAAACATAAAACCTTTCCATATGAGTATATATAGATTGTTGTTTGAGCAGGAAAAACTTTGTACTTTCCATGTGAGTATATTATATACCCACATAAACAGCAAGGCAGAAGTTATATACTATTTGTGATTTAACTGCAGGGGTTGTAAAGCATTAGTTCTGCATGTTCTATTCATGAATAGTGGATCATTATGCCTAATCTTCATTCCAAAAAAGGGAAAATATTCACCTCCTTTTAAAGGTGGAATATCAAATAATTACAAGTGTATTTTAAAATATTATTCTACCTCCTTACTATATTCCAATTTCTATTCTATCAGAATATTTAATTTATATCATATAATGAATCTTAATTTTTCTAATTGCATTTTATTATTTCTTCAATGGAAGACTTAATACAGGAGGAAGATTCATTGTTAGTGGCCATTCAGATACTATTCTCCAAAACCTCCTTTCCTGCATTTTTCAACTTTGGTCCTTCCAGTCTCCTGAGCAACAGCAAAGACTGTTAGCACTGCCTTTGAGTTCACAAACATATATCTTTTCTGAGCCATTCTCTCTCCACAGAGAGTAGATAACTAGGTGTAATACCTACAGCTCCAATTATTGGAGAAATATTTCTTCTCGCCATTGTATTTTCAGGTCAATACCAAATGTGTCTTTACTGCAAGAGTAGTCCATTTTCAGTTTTTACTTGCATATCTAATTGACACATTCATGATATGTTTCATTTCCTGTTAAGAGTTATAGGAAGCCACCCTTAAGGCCTTTTGTATTACTAGATTTAAAGACTTAAGTGTAACAGTAGTGACATGTGGTTTGTGTCAGTGGTTAGGATAGCTTCTCTATGCCTTCCAGATATCCTTGCTATCTTTGTCCAATGTTGAAAGTGACAATATTTTAGGATGGATTGTTGCTGGACCACCTTCATCTGTGTTGGCAGTAAACAGTTCATTATGTTCTTGGTCAGAAGCTCAGAATTTACTGGGCCTCTTTATTCACTAAAAACTGCTTTGTGAATGGTAGAAGGTTGCTGCAGGGATCGTAGCTTTGCTTCTGAATGTTGGAAGTTGGCACTTCCACTTTCCTGTTGGAGTTTGCTAGAGAATCTACATCTTTCTCTTCAAAATACCTCTGGTAACTTGGAGTTTTTTGAGTCATATGCCTTAGAGATATTTTGTACCTCAAACTGGACCTGCTGGAATATACCTCCTAGAAGCTGTCAGTCTACAAATAAATGGATTACAGTATTACCCCTAAAAGTAGAATATTCATCCATTAAAACCCCAAAGGTGTTGTGCTTCTTTCTTTTATTCTCTAGGAGGTCAAAGTGTAATAAACTGTCCTGTACTTTGTAGGGAGTTTCTAGCATGTCTCAGACCACTAGAACCTCAAAACTTCACCAGTGGGAGAGTCTCTGAATCTCTTTAGGGTGATCTCTCACTGACTGGGGCACATTTGTTTTACCAAGTATCTACCAGTATACCAGACTATACCTTATTCTCCACCTAAACAAAGTGTCCTCCAGACTCCTTAAAAGAGGCGGTTGCTGTGTTTCCTTGCTTTATGCAGTTAATAGATTTTATCAAAATGAACTCTCAGTCTGTTTAGCAGTTTTGACTTTTCTACTTAATTTATTGTAAGATGCTGTTTTCCAAGTTTAGTAGGGTCTTCCCAGGTGCATATCAGTACTGAATGGGATCTCTTGCCTTATGTCAAAGGAGCACGCCCTCATATAAACAAGCTCTCCTATATCCAATTTTGTAATAGCTTAAAATGAGTGCAGACAATGTTGGGAGATAAAAAAACACACAATTAATAAATAAAAGATAAAACTCTGTAAGATGTTGAATGTCAGAAAGTAGTATTAGTATATATTAGGGAAAGTAATAAATTATATGGTGATTTGAAGAAAGAGTACCTAAGTTCAAAAAGTATACATTTTTAGTTCTCTTAATGATATTTTTAGCTCTGACACATAAGCCTTTTAGTCCAGTTTTTAGAATGCTTTTTATTATTTCCAGTATTTAGTATTTATAATGAAATAAAACTGATATTTTCTATCTCCTACTCGACTAATGATTATTCTGATTTTATTAGAAAAAGGAAATTCTCCTACCTCAAAGAAGGAGTGTGTATTGAAATGGTCAGTGTCACCTGATTGTAAATATTGTACATAATCAGGATGCATATTTTGCTGATAATGTAATTTAAGTTATATGTTCATAATGAAAGACTGCATGGTACAAATAGTTTTTATTCAATTTGATAAGGCCTTAAATGTTGAGTCTCTTGTTTAAGTTTCAGAATCCATTCACTAATGCATTACTGGGTAATAGTTTAGATAATAAGTGTCTAGGATGTATATGTAACCAAGATTATGCTATTCTCCTGATGTTTCATAATGGCAAGATACCAATTTCTTCAATTATACTGTCACACTAACAACCAGATACTTAGGTAGCCATCATTAACTATTTAATAGTTTATTGCTATTCTCTCAGGAAGTTAGGAAATCAAGTAAACTGTGGGTGGCTGGAGGCCAACTAAAGAAAAAGAAATAAATTAGAAGAAGGGTAAAACTGCCAGAGTCAAGCCTATAGATGTAAGCACCTACGTAATGGAGATTAATTACCCTAAGTCTTACTCTTTTCCTTTTTTGCCTTCATATAGCATCTATTCAATAATTTTTATTGAAGAATAGTTAATTTACAACATTGTATTAGCTTCAAGTGTGTAACATAGTGTTTTTTTTTTATGGATTATACTTCATTAAAAGTTATTCCAAAATAATAGTTATAATTCCTTATGGTATACAATATTTTCTTGCTGCCTATCTATTTTGTACATAGTTGTCTGTACTTCTTAATCACGTAGTCCTGTCTTGCTCCTCCCCACTTCCCTTTCCCCACTGGTAATCATTAGTTTGTTTTTTATATCTGTTTCTGTTCTGCTATATACATTTATTTGTTTTATTTTCTTAGATTCAACAAATAAGCGATATCATAGAATATTTGTCTTTCTCTGTTTAACTTATTTCACTGAGTATAATATTCTCTTGTTCTATCCACATAGCAGCATTTCACTCTTTGTTATGGTTGAGTAATATTCCATTATATATTATTTATACTCACATATTCTTTATCCATTTGTCTGTAGATTTCATTCTTTTGTCTGATTAATATTCCACATGTCTGTGTGTGTGTGTTTCTGTGTGTATAGAAAAAAATACACACACACACCACATCTTAAACCAGCTATTTGTTGATGGGCATTTGAGTTGTTTTCATGTCTTTGCTATTGTAAATAGTGATGCTATGAACAATGAGGTTTGTGTATATATTTGAATTAGATTTTTTAGTTTTTTGGATGTATACCCAGGAGTGGAATTGCTGGATCATATGGTATTTCAGTTTTTGTGTTTTTTTTTAAGAGACCTCTATACTATTTTCCCCAATAGCTTCACTGATTTACATTCCCACCAACAGTATAAAAAGGGTCCTCTTTTCTCTACATCTTCACCAACATTTGTTATTTAGGTTCTTTTTGATGATGGCCATTTTGACAGGTATGAAGAGATAGTTCATTGTGGTTTTGACTTACATTTCCAATAAATACTAATTAAATGAATCAAATGAAGGATGATAAAAATTTTTGTTATTTTGGGAAAAGACCTTACATAAATTAAAAAAAAAACAGTTTATGAGGTAGAATTCTCCTTTCATAGTACTTAGATAAACTAAAAACATCATAACTACTACTACAATAGATCTAATTCAATTATGGCTATATACTATAATTAAAAGAGTTGATTTTTCAGTTCAGTTGCTCAGTTGTGTCTGACTCTTTGCGACCCCATGAACCACACAGCACACCAGGCCTCCCTGTCCATCACCAGCTCCCAGAGTCCACCCAAACTCATTTCCATTGAGTCGGTGATGCCATCCAACCATCTCATTCTCTGTCCTCCCCTTCTCCTCCTGCCCTCAATCTTTCCCTGCATCAGGGTCTTTCCCAATGAGTCAGCTCTTTGCATCAGGTGGCCGAACTATTGGAGTTTCAGCTTCAGCATCAGTCCTTCCAATGAACACCCAGGAATGGTCTCCTTTAGGATGGACTGGTTGGATCTCCTTGCAGTCCAAAGGACTCTCAAGAGTCTTCTCCAACATTACAGTTCAAAAGCATCAATTTTTTGGCATTCAACTTTCTTTATAGTCCAACTGTCATCCACACATGACCACTGGAAAAATCATAGCCTTGACTAGACGGACCTTTGTTGGAACAGTAATGTCTGCTTTTGAATATGCTATCTAGTTTGATCATAACTTTCCTTCCAAGGAGTAAGCATCTTTTAATTTCATGGCTGCAGTCACCATCTGCAGTGATTTTGGAGCCCAGGAAAATAAATTCAGCCACTGTTTTCACTGTTCCCCATCTATTTGCCATGAAGTGATGGGACCAGATGCCATGATCTTCGTTTTCTGAATGTTGAGCTTTAAGCCAACTTTTTCACTCTCCTCTTTCACTTTCATCAAGAGGCTCTTTAGTTCTTCACTTTCTGCCATAAGGGTGGTGTCATCTGCATATCTGAGGTTATTGATATTTCTCCCAGCAATCTTGATTCCAGCTTGTGTTTCCTTCAGCCCAGCGTTTCTCATGATGTACTCTGCATATAAGTTAAATAAGTAGGGTGATAATTTACAGCCTTGATGTACTCCTTTTCCTATGTGGAACCAGTCTGTTGTTCCATGTCCAGTTCTAACTGTTGCTTCCTGATCTGCATACAGATTTCTCAAGAAGCAGGTCAGGTGGTCTGGTATTCCCATCTCTTTAATTGAGTTTTAGTTATAAGGAAATCATACTCCATTGAAAACTATGTTTTGGTTATTCAAATACTCTGCAATTTGTAGCAAATTTGTTAGAAATGACTTAGAATTTAGTGTTTATCATTGGCTTTGTAAATATGTAAGTTAAATGTTAAATCTTATTTAAATTTTTCTTCTTACCAATAATACCATTCCCTATTTTAATGAAAAATAAAAAATGAAATGAATCCATTCTGGCCAGCTGGATTTCTTCTTTTAGAATTGCTTACTGCATATATATATATATATTTATTTTTTTCTGCAACTTATATAAACATATATTTTCACTTAATTACAGATAATCTAATACTAATTTTTTAGATCTTTATAATCTTTACTACCAGAAAAACTGGAGTACTTAAATCTTCCTTAGCAATTAACTAATAAGAAATAGTAAACATATAACATATATAACATAACAAGGTCATCCATTTCAAAAATTAAAAACTGTAGAGCATGTGATTATACCTAATAAACCTTTATTGCAAGTTTGAAATTTTCTCAGAGGGTAGATCTTAAAAGTCATCATTACAAGAAAAAAAAAATTTAGCCATGTATGATGATGGACATTAGCCAGATTTACAAAGTGATCATTTTGTAATATATACAAATATAAAATCATTTTATTCTACACCTGAAACAAATATAATGTTATCAAAGAATGTAATTGGGTACAACCATCTGGAAAAACTTGACAATAAATACTAAATTTTAAAATGTTTATACTTAAGGACACAGAGTTCACCATAAAGCATATTTAATATTATTGCAGTAAAGCTACATGTAACAAAAGAAATAAAAATATTTGGGTGAAAGTTGAGCTGAAAAAGACATGTTTACTCTGTATAATTTATGAAATTGTAAAGGAATTATGCAATAATATTTTTATATATCTATACATATATACAGCAAAGTTTAAACTTTTTAATAAATAATTAGCTTTTGCTTTAAGTGATAACTGAACTTTAGGGGAAAAGTTCTATACATTTTAGTTCATGAAAAAAGATATTTGAAACATATATGGAGAATGCTAAGCTATATTGGTCACTGAAGCACTATAAATATTTCTTTTTAAAATTAATTTTCCTTTTTGGTATATATTACAATTAAACTTTATAAAAAAGTAAAATGACATTGCATGTATTTAAATATAGTAAGAAAAATAACTAGGGACATCCAATTTTCACACTTTGGCAAGTTATTATGTGGTCTACTTCATGTGATGTATGATAATCAAGTGAAACTTACTAACAGTATCTTTGATATTTCCCCATTTTTGATATAAAGTTACACCAGAAATATTAACAAATGTAAGATATAAAGGCAATGACTCAGATATTTAAGGTATATCTCTTCCTTCCTGTAAGGGCATGTGATCATATTTTGCTGATTGTACTTGGTGCTTCAAAACTAATAAACTTCATACGAACTGGCCTGGATTCCCAATAGTTCCCACTGTACTTAGAAACAGTACCTGGCTACAATGAAGGTTTAAATATATAAATTACTATCTTGATGTCATCTCAGAGTTGTTCCAATTCATATATTTAGAGATCTCCAATGCCAAAAATCATCTGTTTCTATTCTTTTATACAGAAATGTTTGAGGAACAACAGTCAAAATATTCATTCAAGTTATTACAGAATCAAAGGGGGCAACTGCAGATTAGGAGTGAAAAGAAGAAACTGCAGCAATCTGATTATCCAGGTGATGACATGTGGTGATTTAATATAGGGAATAAACAAAGGAAAGAGAGATAACCAGATAAATAAAAAATAGAGGTAGTTACTCAGGGATGACAGGATATGTTTTATGCTTCTGCCATGTTTAGTTTCATATGGTGTCCCATTTTGTGGGGAAAATTACAGTGGGTCAGTTTCCCAAATGATAGCATCACATGCTTGATATATTTGCAGCACTTGATGTCTATATGAGTCACTGTATAAATGATTTTAACCTTTACTTATGATAAGATATTGTTGTTTGGGGTTGCATATATTATCTTGTTTTATCTTTTTGGGGACAGAGCAACATAGAAAAGGAGACAGTGATTTATTATATGCTTTAAAAATAAGGACACAAAAGAAATGGATAGGGAGAGAATCAGAACATACTGAGATTTTACCAGAGTGATTTGCAGCTAAATATTTTTAAATTGGAGCATAACCTCAGGTTAAATATCATGACCATCATCTGGTACTCATTTCTCTTAAGGAAAGAGTATGTAATTAATGATTTTTATTTGCCTTTTAAAACTTTATTGCTACTGATAATTTATTGAAAATACAGCAAAGCACATTTGGTCTTTTAAGCTATTTTAGTACAAAATTGAAGAGTAGATCTTCTAATCTAATGCCCTTATTCTAGTTAGTAACTTTCACTAACATGCTAGTATTCTCCAAATGTATATTTGTGTGTAAATGGTGTGTGTGTGTGTGTGTGTGTGTGTGTGTGTGTTTGGATACAACTAGGGAAGGGAGAAACCTTTTGACAAGAAAGTAACAGCAGCTACATCTGCTAAGTTCTGTTTCTATTTACAGAATACCTGCCAGCCTGCTGACATGATGCAGAATAAACTGCAATGTTGAATGATTAAGGCCAGCTGGTGTTTTTCCAGTTGATTTGCATTTTGGAGCTCAAGGTGATCCCCTTTTATTTTTAACCAATGTTCATGACTCAAAAAGTTGGCATCTCATAAGGACAGTAAAGTGACTTCTGTTAAAGACATAAGAAGTGAAGGCTGAAAAACACAAATAGAAATGATTAACATCAAAGTGGCTAATTGCAATAATTGCTCTGTGAATGTTTACCTTGTTGATTAAATTTAACAATTCATAAATAGCCTAAGTATAATCTATATTCTGAAGTTGCACGGGAAGGGTGCAGGAATGTAGAGGGAAAAAAAGAGTCCCTGTGATGGAAGGAAACTTTCCAATTAAATATAAATGAAATTTGCAATAAAAATTGGATTGGATTCAAGTAAAAACTAGTTCTGCAAGTCTACTAGGCAAAATGTTACTTTATCTTAAAGTCATATCTTATTGCAGTAAAGAGTTATTTCCCACTCCTTTCATGTTTGTCCCCTGTACCATCACCACTACTTTTAGGCCTTAACTTCTCAAGGCAAGATCTTATTTAACTTCACAATACAGGCTAATGTATTGTGAGAGATAGATTTAATTACTTTATATTTCATTTATTTATAGAGGCTATTGGTAGTATGTTTGTCCTATACTTGGGAAGCTCAGGTAGCTCAGTGGTAAAGAATCTGCTTGCCAATGAAGGAAATGTGAGTTCGATCCTTAGGTTGGGAAGATCCCCTGGAAAAGGAAATGGCAACCCAATCCAGCATTTTTGCCTGGAGAATTTCATGGACAGAGGAGCCTGGAGGGCTACAGTCCATGGGGTCACACAGCATCAGATACAACTTAGTGAATGAAGATGACATAACATAATCTATACTTATCATATTTGCTTACTCTATGTCCTTACTATTTATTGACTTAATTTGAACATTTTTAATTACATTTATTTTATTCAACCATGAATCTTTTGTCTCCTTCACATAAAATCTATAAAGCATTGAAAACATTTCAGTCTTAAAACTGTGGATTGGAAAACTCAAACTAGATCAATATTAACAATTTATACTGAAAATGGGATTTTAAAAGAAAAAACATTTCTGTGAAATTTTATCTCTTCATTCTATACATTTCATAATTTGGTCTTATCAAGTAATAGTCTTATGCCTAATATTTTAAGTACTGAAAAACAAAGGGAGACACAGGAGAATTAGTTTTGAGCCACAACTTAGCGTTGGACTATCTAAGCATATGTGGTTAGTGTAGAGAATAATTTTTACTTGCAGTTGGAGAATTGCATTTCCCATCTGTTTGTCAGTTGTCTTATCTATGCATGGAATGCTTTTGTCTCTTAGCTGCAAAAGTCTTATTAAGTCATTAAATTTCATGATTCTTACAAATGTATGGCATATTTTCTGTTTAAATTATGCCTTGGAAATAAAGCCAGTTCTTTGCAAATGCTATAAAAATATTTTGCCAGCACCTATGCCCATGAACACAGGTATCTTCAAGTTGTAAATTATTTTTAGGCTGAAAGTATGAAGAAATATTGGCACAGGGCACATATATGAGATTCCTTATAAAGTTTGATATAAAATATAATTATGGTGGATAAAATACTTCTAAAATAATCATAAACTGCATAATACTCTAAAAAAACAAATTGTTTAACAGAGAAGCATGGCCTTATCTTTGAAAACAGTATTTTAAGTACAACAGATTATAAACTCAAGAAATGATAAGTATGTACTATGTGCTTAGCTCCATAGATACAATATAGGATAATACTGGCAGCTCTTGTTAAAATTCATGGTTCTATATGATTTAAGATCACTTTAAGGAATAGACAGGTTAAAAAGACTTAACAGTAATGAAGTAAACTTAAGTTTAAGGATAATCACTGTATTTAGTTTGGAGATCATGTCTTACTAGGTTAATCTCTACTCACTTATTTCAAGACTATTAAATTAAAAAGTGAAAAAAAAAAAAAACCACAACAACCTTCTTCTTGATTCTAGTAAAAACTTTCATTCCATACATATTAATGTTAGTTAGATAGCTATCAGTATATACTGATAAAATAAATGTCATTCAAAAAATGTTAGAATGAATTAAAATGATTTATGATGAAAGTGAGATGGAACAGATGAATTTACCCCAAAATATTGTGTGATTTAGTTTTGAATAATCATATATTTCTGTCAATTCACAAAAATTATCATTAAAATATTAATAAGATGGTTGAAATCTTTTTGTAAATAACATTGTGATAATCTCGAAGTAGAATTATTTGAAGATCTGGAACTGTTTACTCTGAAGGAAAGCAACTTTAAAATACAATATTGAGTCTATAATGTTGCTTAGTTATAACTTGAAATTCATTATGCAGATAATAAAACCAAGACTTTCTATAATATAAAATCTGGTCAAGTAATCATGTGAGTATTTTATGTACTAATGAACTATTTAAAATTGAATATATGTAAGTGTTGATTAAGGAATATATAAAAGTGAAAGATTGCTGAGAATAGAGATTTTAATGGTTATTAAGAAACCATTTTTATCTATTTGATAAATAGAGATATTAAAAGTACCACTAATGAATACTGGTAAAAAGATGAAATGGTAATATTATCTAGCCCTCTAGTGTAATAGAAACATGGATAAGATAGTTTGAGTTAGTTTTGAATTTAAGTTCCTCAAATTACTAACTATAAGCATAGAGACATTATACATTCCTGAGTCATAATTTTTTTAGCCTCAGTTCAGTTCACTCACTCAGTTGTGTCTGACTCTTTGTGACCCCATGAACTACACAGCACACCAGGCCTCCCTGTCAATCACTAACTGCCGGAGTCTACACAAACCCATGTCTACTGAGTCGATGATGCCATCCAGCCATCTCATCCTCTGTTGTCCCCTTCTCCTCCTGCTCTCAGTCTTTCCCAGCATCAGGGTCTTTTCCAATGAGTCAGCTCTTCGCATCAGGTGGTCAAAATATTGGAGTTTCCTCTTCAACATCAGTCCCTCCAATGAACACCCAGGACTGATCTCCTTTAGGATGGACTGGTGGGATCTCCTTGCAGTCCAAGGGCCTCTCAAGAGTCTTCTCCACACCACAGTTCAAAAGTATCAATTCTTCGGCTCTCAGCTTTCTTTATAGTCCAACTCTCACATCCATACATGAGTACTGGAAACACCATAGCCTTGACTAGATGGACCTTTGTTGGCAAAGTAATATCTCTGCTTTTCAATATGCTGTCTAGGTTGGTCATAAATTTCCTTTCAAGGAGTAAGCGTCTTTTAATTTAATGGCTGCAGTAACCATCTGCAGTGATTTTGGAGCCTCTCAAAATAATTTTTTAGTCTACAATGTGGAATAATAATAACTTCTCATAAAGTTGTTTGTACAAAATGAGATGAAATTAAAAAATGCTTTTCTCATGTTATCAAAATAGCAGATGTTTAATAAATATTAGTTCCTAATATAGTTAACAACATTATTACTTTTAATGTTAGGCATTATAGGTGAAAATTTATAATTAAGTGATAGGAACATAGATGGTGCTGTGTAAATCTCCTTTGTCTTGCTATGTCATCATAGCAAAATTAATTGCAAGGTAAAATCAGAAAAAATAGGCAACTTGAGGATAAAAAAAATTAATCAGAATACTCTTCTTTTAATCTAACATGGTTATTAGATTCTGATAATATGATAATGACAAAGGGAATGCTGATAACAGTAACATAATAGAAAGTTTTGAGAACATCATAATATTTTTTAAATATTTGAATTCATGCTATAAAATTTTTAGAGAAGAGAATTTTCAAATTGAAAATGAAGAGTAGTTTTATCTTTATTTTTGAAACTGGGAGGTGTAATATTGATATTTTAGTATCAGGTTTATGCTACCACAAATTTAAGCTATTGATAAATAGAATTAAAAAATTTCTCACTATTCCTTTTAAAATTAGGTGACTAACTTCGCCTTTGACGTTCTGAGAAAAACTCCTAAAATTGTCTCATTTAAAATTTCTTTAAATTCAGGCAAATTTAGAAAACAGTAAAAGGCATAGATATACCCATTTGAATGCATAGTTCCAAAGAATAGGAAGGAGAGGTAAGAAAGCCTTCTCAGTGATCAATGCAAAGAAATAGAAGAAAGCAATAGAATGGGAAAGACTTGAAATCTCTTCAAGAAAGTTAGAGATACCAAGGGAACATTTCATGCAAAGATGGACACAATAAAGGACAGAAATAGTATGGATCTAACAGAAGCAGAAGATATTAAGAACAGGTGGCAAGGATACACGGAAAAACTATACAAAAAAGATCTTCATGACCCAGATAACCATGATGGTGTGATCACTGACCTAGAGTCAGATATCCTGGAATTTGAAGTCAAGTGGACCTTAGAAAAGAATCACTATGAACAAAGATAGTGGAGGTGATGGAGTTTCGGTTGAGCTATTTCAAATCCTAAAAGATCATACTGTCAAAGTGCTGTACTCAATATGTCAGCAAATTTGGAAAACTCAGCAGTGGCCACTCAGGATTGCAAAAGGTCAGTTTTCATTTAGTCCCAAAGAAAGACAATGCCAAAGAATGCTCAAACTACCATACAATTGCATTCATCTCACTCGCGAGCAAAGTAATGCTCAAAATTTTCAGAGCTAGACTTCAACAGTACATGAATCATCAACTTCCAACGTCCAAGCTGGATTTAGAAAAGGCAGAGGAGCCAGAGATCAAATTGCCAACATCTGCTGGATCATTGAAAAAGCAAAAGAATTCCAGAAAAACATCTATTTCTGCTTCATTGACTATGCCAAAGCCTTTGACTGTGTGGATCACAAGAAACTGTGGAAAATTCTGAAAGAGATGGGAATACCAGACCACCTGACCTGCCTCCTGAGAAATTAGGTATGCAGGTCAGGAAGCAACAGTTAGAACTGGATATGGAACAATGGACTACTTCCAAATCAGGAAAGGAGTATGTCAAGGCTGTATATTGTCACCCTGCTTATTTAACTTATATGCAGAGTACATCATGAGAAACTCTGGGCTGCATGAAGTACAAGTTGGAATCAAGATTGCCAGGAGAAATATCAATAACCTCAGATATGCAGATGACACCACCCTTATGGCAGAAAGTGAAGAACTAAAGAGCCTCTTGATGAAAGTGAAAGAGGAGAGTGAAAAAGTTGGCTTAAAGCTCAACATTCAGAAAACTAAGATCATGGCATCCAGTCCCATCACTTCATCGCAAAAGATGGGGAAAGATTGGAGATAGTGAGAGATATTATTTTGGGTGACTCNTCCTTGCAACTGTCTTTACGCTTTTTGATCGTGTCATGGTTTTGCTCCGTGTAGTATTTATCTCTTTTGCTGTAAGGAAACCGGGTCATCACTCATCTTCGTCGCTACAATGCTGCTGTCTTTGGAAATACTCAGTCCTCCTCCCCCCCTTCCCCCCACCCCAACATTTACACTGGGATGGATAGCTGGGCTCAGTGGGGAGGCAATGAGTAAGGTAGCGGAAAGCTGTTACTGATTGGAAATTTGTAGGTGCAATTTGGAATATTTTCTGTGCGGGTTCCTCATCTTTTAGTGTCACGTGATTGAATTACAGTCGGAGATCAAGCTTTAAAAACTTCTAAATATCGTGACCATTTAAAAGCTTTAAGTTGGGATTTGAGCATTCCTACTATTTATTCGGCCTTGACGTCTCTAAATTCTCTCTTGAATCAGCAGCTTCGTCCGTTGAGTGGTGGACGCTTTTAATGCAAGGCGTTGTGGAGCCATGTCTTGGATATATCGTGTAGCACAGCGCTCGATGAAGCCCACAGTATTGGACCATCATGTTTTATATTCTTTCCCATGCAGTTCAAAAACTGCAAATAATGTTTTTGTACAGTGCCCGCATACAGCCTTATCAAGGATAAAATACTGAAGTTAATTATAGCCTTCTTTCCTTCTATTCTCTGCAGTATTGAAACCATAAATTTCTAAAACCTTATACTGGTTATTAGATACAGTCTTTCCCACACAGGCATTCTTAAGAATTAATATTTGATATTTTTGTGTGCCAGCAGTAAGCAAAGCATCCACATGGTTCCTTCAACAACCCATTGAGGGGGAATACTATTTCCTTGTTTTACACTTGGGAAATCTGATCCTCAGATAGGTTAACTACCTTAAACGAGGCCACACAGCAGGCTTTGAGCCCAGTCTGATTTGACACCAAAATATTTATTAACAGTTGTGATATGTGCGATAGAGCCTCTTGAGTAAACCGCCTGGTATAGGTCTTACCTCCAGCCAGGAAGTAAGCGCTGAGGGTCCCTGAGTCAGGGGGTGCCATGTTTCTTAGTTACAGACTATGGGCTCAGTTCCTTTACCTCTTTTTCTTTTAATTTTCTCATCTATAAAATGGATAAATGATAGTTACCTAAGCAGTTACCATTAGAGTTAAATTAGGTCATGTGTAGGAGAAGGCAATGGCACCCACTCCAGTACTCTTGCCTGGAAAATCCCATGGGCGGAGGAGCCTGGCAGGCTGCAGTCCATGGGGTCGCGAAGAGTCAGACACGACTGAGGGACTTCACTTTCACTTTTCACTTTCATGCATTAGAGAAGGAGATGGCAACCCACTCCAGTGATTTTGCCTGGAGAATCCCAGGGACGGGGAAGCCGGGTGGGCTGCCGTCTATGGGGTCACACAGGGTCGGGCACGACTGAAGTGACTTAGCAGCAGACTCTTTTTCTTTTAATTTTCTCATCTATAAAATGGATAAATGATAGTTACCTAAGCAGTTACCATTAGAGTTAAATTAGGTCATGTGTAGGAGAAGGCAATGGCACCCACTCCAGTACTCTTGCCTGGAAAATCCCATGGGCGGAGGAGCCTGGCAGGCTGCAGTCCATGGGGTCGCGAAGAGTCAGACACGACTGAGGGACTTCACTTTCACTTTTCACTTTCATGCATTAGAGAAGGAGATGGCAACCCACTCCAGTGATTTTGCCTGGAGAATCCCAGGGACGGGGAAGCCGGGTGGGCTGCCGTCTATGGGGTCACACAGGGTCGGGCACGACTGAAGTGACTTAGCAGCAGCAGCAGCAGCAGCAGCAAAGTACATAGGCACACAGTAGATTCTCAATAAGTATTTGCTTTTTTTTTTTTCCTACAGTATTGGATATTATAAAAGTCTTAAAGCATTTCTGTTCCATTTTTGTGTCATTGCTTAGCGATTAAACATAGTTTCACGTTCAGCATTGTCATCACGGGCTTTGCTTATCAGTTGTATTGCAGAAAGTTAAAACTAAGATTTTAGCTCAAGGATCCTCGAGTATCTCCTGGGAATCTTTCTGGGAAAGAGATGATTTAGTTTTGGATTAGTGTTTTGGCATATTGTATTTGAAATTGCACTTTTTAAGATGTGTAAGTCAGGCCATGGTTATGCTGCAGTAACAAATAACTCCCAAACCTCAGTGCTTAAATCAGCAAAGATCTCTTTTATGTTTATGCACCATGATGATGTTGCATTAGCAGGAGCTCAGCTCTGTGTTGTCAGACTTGCTGTCTAGAACAGTGCCTGTCTTACGGCAGAGGAGGAAGAGAGCACTGGGGGATCTTACTTTGATAACTAAACGCAAAGCCTGAAAATGACGCCTGTCTCTCCACTCACAGGCTATTGGCTGGACTGGTCACACATTCTGGCTCAACACAGGGAAGCAGAAAGAACAGTCCTACAGGAGCCTCGAATGGAAAAGCACAATAGTAGGGGATCAGCCCCAGTGGCGACCGCAGTTATTTACCGAATTAACCCAGTAACACAAAATGAATGAAACGTGGTCCTTGTCCCTAAGAAATTTATAATGGGCAGGCATATACTGTATACAGCAAAACTCTTTTATAACCTGGTGATGTTGCTTTAAAACACAGTTCACTGAATTTTTTCACTCTTTTTTTTGTTAAAGGTACAGTGATCTTTTTTTCCCCCGTTTTCTTAATGGGAGGCCCAGATAATGACAAAATGACATGTACTGTGTTTAATTAAAAGTAAGTCATCTTTTGCAGGGGCTTTCAGGTCGGTTACCTTTTGTTGAGTTTAGAGTAGGGCTGTATTATTCTATAACTTCTGAAGTATCTTTTTCCTTTGAAAGTAGTGAAATATAGTAAAACATGACTTTTTTTTTTCTTTTTTAGCACATGGATTAATTGATGGACCTTGGGTTTATGGAGCTACCTTTTCATGACCTGCTCTTCCTACAGTTTCTAAGAAGAAAAGGGGGCCTCTGAATCAAAGAAGATGCCTCGAACTAAACAGATTCATCCCAGAAATCTAAGAGGTAGGGCTCAGCATTAGTGGGAAGGAGGGTTTGTAGTAAGTCTTTAATCAAGTATCTCTCTACTGGCAGCAAAGGCAGCTTGTGAGATGGTGACCCTGCCCAGTGGTGGGTCAGCTCTACCTGTTCTCTTTCTCTCATTCCCTTCCTCTTGCACTGTACAATTCCTGTCTCTCAAGAGATGCTTCAGAAATATTTGTTAAATGAATTAATTGGATTCGACAGAATTACAATGCCTTCCCAACCATTAGGGTGGGTATTAAAGTCTGAGATTTACTCTCTCTCAATAGGCACCTTTTTGGATTGAGGAATCAGAAATAAATGGTCAGCTCTTCTTTGCCCACTGTATCACTTTGAATTACTTTTCTTCACCCCGCCCGCACACTGGTTTTGAGATTTATTTTTGTAGCAGTGTTATATTAGCTTAGAAGTGGAGAGGCGTAGTTGACATTAACGCAGACCATTATGTGCAGAACTCAGGAAATAGGCACACCAATGTATTTTCCATAAAGAAGCAGTCAAAAAACCTATATATATGTGTATGTTTACTATATATACATTTCATATAAAAATGAGCATTTCCTTTTAACTGTGAAGAAGTACTTAAGTATTAAGAAAGCCAGCCTATTTTAGCTTATTGTTTTAAAAGATTTGTATTGTTCTAATGTGTTTTATCCACTGGGAGCAGTAATTATCTTTTATATTTAACTTAGGAGATAAAAGTATAGCAGTGTTTTAAGCAAAGAACTGTTAAAGCAAATAATTCCAACCTGAGTAAAGTATCTTCTGAAATATTTACTATTACAGAAAAAAATATTCTTAAGCACGTGCAAGGTAAGAGATGACTTAAATTAGAGAAATTAATCAGGAACGTTCCTTGGTGAAGTAATTTGGCCGGTACCTGTAAGGTGGTAGTTGAAACTGTGGCCAGTCACGTGGCCCCCTTGAGTCTGCAAACAGTGCTTGCCTAAGTGGGCTAGAAGTCTCTGCTGGCTCAGGTGAATGCCTTGGCCCTTGTTCAAATTGATGATCCTAGCACCAGTGTTCAGTGAGGTGAGGATTTAGAAGAGTACAGTGAGTGTTATATGTCAGAGTCGGATGTTAGGGTCGCATAGAAAATATTGCAGACTGACTGTGTATTTGTCTGTCTCTTTTACTCGAATATGAGCACCCCCGAAGTCAGGACTTGGTCTCATTTACTTCTATAGGCAGCGCCTCCATGCTCACAGCCAGCTGGGGCAGGCATTTGGAGTCCTGAGCCTAGCTTTTATAACTCATCTGTCCAGAGAGGGTGCCCTGTTCCTATTGATCCATGTGCTTGAAGGCAATCTTGGGGCTGGCAGGGGCCCCAGCCCAGCATAGCTCCTTGCAGCTAAAAGGAGGCCATACATTTGTTGAAAGAGTGAATGTGTGATTGATTTGAAAGTATCATTCATTAGGTCATAAGCCTAAATGCTTGTTTTTCATATTTAAAATATATCCTTGTTTTTAAAAATTGGAGGATAATTGCTTTACAATGTTGTGTTAGTTTCTGCCCCACAACATCTTTGCGTCAGTCATAAGTAGGCTTAGATCGCCCCATCTTGAGCCTCTCTCCCACCCCGCTCACCATCCCACCCCTCTCGGTCTCACAGAGCACCAGGCTGAGCTCCCTGTGTTTCATAGCAGCTTCTCACTAGCTCTTGTATATACGGTAGCGTATATATGCCAGTGTTCCTCTCTCAGTTCATCCCACACTCTCCTTCCCCTGCTGTGTCCACAAGTCGGTTCTCTACGTCTGTGTCTCTATTCTGTCTTTATTCTTGCCATAAAATACATCCTTTATCATATCCTAGATAACTTGGCTGTCTGGAGAAATGCAGATTTTTAGGCCATAGTCTTTTCGTTTTTGTATCAAATGAACGTACAGCTCAGTAGGTGTTTGTTGAACGTCCTCCTGTGTCCCAGGCCACTGGAATGAACTGATCATCAGAGGCAGGCCATGCGAGAGGACACGGAGGGCGAGGGCAGCCTTTCGGAGATTCCCTCAGAGCGTGGGGCGTCATGTTACAGCCCAGTCTTGGGGGCTGGTTTGGAGAGGGTCAGGATGGGAAGGAAAGGTAACCTCTGAACTGAGTACTTAAGGCTGACAGGTGACCCAGGAAGCTTCAGGACAGCGGGGGTGCATTTCATCCTGGGGTAAGAGCTGGCGAAGCCGCCTGGGACCTAGGCTCGTCTGAGTTACGTCCATGAGCATCAGAAAAAGCAGGAGGGAGGAGGCTGGAGTAGAAGAACTGGGAGGAGTCAGATTATGAAGATCCATGAAATGTGTCTAAATTCATAGAGGATGGAAAATGAAAAGTTTTAATAGGAAAACTTGCTTGTTTTCTGGAACTAAGATGTTTTTAAAGTTCTCAACAAGAACTTGTGATAAATTGTGTTCGGGCCCATGGGTGAGAGTCTAAAACGTTACGATCTCTCAGCCACCGAAAAAAGATCAGAGTGGATTAGCACAGATGATGAAAGTGACTTTGCTAAAGCCATGTGGGTGGACTGGCAGGTTGGCGAGGCCCAGGGGAGGGGGCCTTCGTCGAAGGCGTGATGCTTGAGCCAGCCAGCTCATTCACCTGAGGAGGAGGAGGGCCAAGCTGTTCCCGTTGGGGAGGCCCAAGTAAGCAAAGCAGAAAGGCAGGAACACCTCTACAATTTCCGCTTTCCTTCTAAAAACTTGTGTGAGGACTCTGTCCTCGGGCACAGTTTGGGGGTTAAAGTGCACAAGTGAACAGTGGCTGCTGAAATGAGTTTTTCAGTATTTCTTGCTGACCCTTGAACAACAAGGTTTTGAACTGCGTGGGCCCATGTGTGTGTGGATGTTTCTCCGCCGTGGGTTGGGTGAATCCTCAGATGCAGAATCTCTGGGTACGGAGGGCTGACTCTACTAGGCCGTTTTATTTATGGGACTTGGGTGTCCTCAGAGGGTGGTATTTCTAGGGGCCCAGACCCAGGACCCTGCAAATACCGAGGGATGACTGTGTTTTGTATCTCAGTTGTGGGGCACAGCTGAAGTACCACGCTTGTGTCGCTCTGCCTGTACCCACGGCTTTGGCTTCCAGCAGCCCTGTCTTGTGAAGTGAGCTCTGCTGTGGGGAGAGACCAGCTCATCACTCACCCTCTGGGCGGTGTCCCCTCAGAGGTTTCCATGAAACACGTCACCTCTTTTGAGGCTTCTTCAGGAAATAGCCTGGGAAGTACTTTTCTTGTGCTTGGTCATTAAGTCAGTAATAAAACTTTATACTTAAATCTGAAATCATATCTTAATTATGCTTCCATGGCAGTTTTCAAATATAATTTTTCTTTGTTTTATCATTGGTCCTTCAGCTGGGGTTGGTATAGTCCCACGGACATGCAGAATCACAGGATAAATGTATGCAACTTTCTAGAATATGAAGTTTCCTTGGAATAGGCACATATGTGTGTGTGTGGAAGAGTGTATTTGTGTATTGAGGTGTCACAATGTATAAAGAAATACGTACAGGGCTCTGTCATGGAGAAGCATAAACGATTTGCCTGGATTTAAATTAGGCACAGGCTTTCCTGGTGGTGTTAGTGGTAAAGAACCCTCCTGCCAATGCAGGAGACACAAGAGACAAGGGTTCAATCTCTGGGTGGGGAAGATCCCCTGGAGCAGGGCATGGCAGCTCACTCCAGTGTTCTTGGAGAATCCCATGGACAGAGGAGCCTGGCGGTCTGCAGTTCATGGGGTCACCCAGAGTCAGACACAACTGAGCGACTCACGCAAGTCAGGAGCAGGCTGTGCTCCCCTAAGGAGATGGCGTTTGCGTCCCTCTGGTGCTGGAGGTTCTTCAGTGTAAAGAGCAGGATAAGAACTGGTATATTAAGGGTGGGACGTGAGTTTGGGGCATAACTAAGTCAGAGTTCTCTGTCTGATGGTGACCTGTCGAGTGTGAGAGCGGAGTTGGCTGAGTTCTGGTCTCTTCTCCTCAGACCATGTAAACCAGGCAGGACCTTTGTCCTTAATGCTTGCCTGCATGGTTTGTGTGTCAGGGGGAGAGGGGAACAGAGAGCCTTAAAGGTGGGCTTGATGTTTGGAAGAAAGGCTTTATGTGTTGTTCCAGACAAAGGGCTCCTGGCCGCCATGTGGGAGACTCCAAGGCCAGCTCCCATCGGGTCCTGATGAACGTGACCGTGACCGTGCCTCCCTCCCCAGCAGTCCTTCCCTACCAATCAGCGCTTTCCTGGGTCTTTACTGGGACTCCTGGGTAACGTGGAATGGAGGAACTGGGAACTTGCAGGGGTTCCATCTGTCCTGTTTAGATAAAGAGCTGTTTTTGTGCTCTGCCAATCACCACTGTGAAAGTTTCAAAGCTTTGGGGGAAAAAAAAAGAAAAAGAAAATAGGTGTTAACCTTTTTTAGTTGTATTTGGGGCCAGGGTTTCAACGGCTCATCGGCTTGAAGATTGGAAATCAGTGTGGAAAATACTAAGTATTAACCTTTGCAAAACATATTTTGAGAATTGGTGGGGCTGTTTTTCATTTTTATTGGTTGAGTGCATTTGGCTCTGAACACACTGCAGAAGACGAGGGCTTTTTTTTTTTTTTTCTGCTCCAAGCTCCAGCTGTATCATAAGGTGAGAAGGAACACTTGGAGGGTGATCAGAGTGTGGCCAAGACCCACACATGGGGTCTGTGGACACCCATCTCCTTGGAAGATGAGGTCCAAAGCTGCGAACTTAGCTGGGACACACCTGCCTCACCCTGGCCTTGTTCTCCTGTGTGTCTGATGGACGGCTGTTCGCCATCTCCGGAGCTCAGCGTGCAAAGCGAGCATTCCCCAGCATTTTCATGTGGTCCATCTCTCTGGACAGTGTCCATACCCTTCTGCTTCCACTGTTTCCTTACTCTGTGTGGGAGGTGTGTCTGCTGAAGAGTTCACTTCTTCAAGTCCTCTGCTTTCCTCCTCTCCCCCCACCACCCCATCCCCAGCATACAGTGGGTTTCCACTGCTTGTGTCTGAAGGTGCCTTGTTGGACTTTGTTATTCCATCCTAATTACTCTACAGGGACTTCACTGGCAGTCCAATGGTGAAGACTTTGCCTTCCAACGCAGGGGATGTGGGTTTGATCCCTGGTCAGGGAGCTAAGATTGAGCATGCTTCCCAGCCACAAAATCAAAAGATAAACCGCAGAAGCAATATTGTACCAAACTCAGTAAAGACTTGTTACTAGTAATTCTGTGGACCTGCCATCTTAGCTGGGTGAATCATGTGTCAGAAGAGACTGGTTTAGTCTTCTGTGCTCAGCAAAATCGCAATCACGTTAGCTTTTTAGAAAACTACAGGTTTGTACTCATGAAATTTGTTTATGTTTCTGAACCTTAAATAGCAAATGCTTCTTATATTTAGTAGCCTCTGATTAAGAAACCTGCTCTAATATAAATTTTGAAGCGCTCCAAACAGATGAAGCCGGTAGTTATTACTAACTTCTGTTTCATGTGAAATTTTGCCATAGGATTTCTAGCGTTCATCTCCTTAGTACTTTAGTTAATATAATGGTGAAGAGTTTGGCTTTATGCTATCATGGACTAGCTGGGTGGCCTTGGGCAAGCTGGGAGTGTTGATTTCCTCTGTCTGTAAAGCAGAGATAATGCGTGTGAAGATTCGATGGTGTGTAAGCATTTGGGATAATGCCTGACACTGGATAGACACCCAGTCCAGAGACCTGTGTGTTACTTTCAGTGAAAAACTGGTTTATGTCTGACTCTTGAGTTACACACAGAACACCAGGGAATACCTGTGTGAAGCCTTTACTTGCATTTTGAAAACTGCATAAAGGAGGCTGCATCCGTGCTTAGCGTTGATCACCGGTGTGCCTCCTTCTTGTCCTGACTTCTTAGGGCTTGGGATCTGGAAGACAGAGGTCAATGCAGACAGTCATTCCGGGAGGAAAATTCTCAGCCGCTGTGCTGCCGCTGAACTCATTCAAACCTCAGCTCCTATTTTGACAGCGCTGAGTGAAGTGAAACTGGTTATTTGTCCTTTCTGCATGTAGTTCTCAGGCCACTGATTGTGAGGTCTTCTGTTTTATTATCATCGCACTGTTATTAAAAATGACGTCACCGTCACGTGGGAGAGCAGTGACATACTCTGGTTCTTCGCTACCAGATACGTCCACTGAATACATCTGGTAGACGTGGTCCCATCTCTCCACTCCCTGGCTCCTCCTGTGGGAGACCACAGAAGCCAGCTGGGACCCCAGGTGTAAGCTCATCAAGTGTTTGCATTCCTGACAGTGTGTTGATAGGAGCCCACTCTAGTGATTGTTTTGTAAAATCTGACTGAATAAAATCTTACGTTTTCTTGTTACATGGGGATTATTTGATTGAGCTTTATCTATAGAATAGGCTGAATTTTGATGATTTTCCAGATGTAATTCCAGCTGCTTGTGTGGTGTTTTTTTTACATTTGAATGTTAGGTCAGCACTTCTGTGCCGACAGCCTCAAGATTTGAGAAGTTAGAAATTTTGTAGGGCAAACCATCCCGTGGCTTGTAAAAATAAATTTGTATATGACTGTAGCTAGAAAGGAAATATATAACAAAATATAGTTTTGATGAGAAAGGTGAAAAAACAGTTGCACTTATTAGGAACTTTCAGGTAAGTAGGTGATATTATTTAGTTTGACGAGGATAAAAATAGAAGAGTAGACTGAATATAGCAAGCCACTTATTTTTCTTTATTTCAGATAATTATTTTTCAGCTCATGTTGAGAGCTTATCTGATGCTTTTTGAATGCTTATTAACATTAAGCAAATGCTCTTCTCTTTTTAAAAGCAAATACAAAATGTAATAATGTGATTAATCAGAGTAATGACTTTATTTTAGAACATCGTTGCAGAAAATATGTTCTGATGAGGAATAATTTTATCTTACCATAGAACAGGAAAATACATAATATGCTTAAAACCCTTGGTCATATACATAGATGTTAAAGCCACACATTTTAGAATGCAATGTAATTTAAGTGAGTCTGGGCTAAAGTTGATTCTTATGTTATCTGAAAAAATATTTTATAAATAAGCACCTTATTTTTTCATTTATATATTTAGTTCTTTTAAAACATTCAAGCAGTATTTTTTGAATATTCAGTTCAGTTGCTTAGTTGTGTCTGACTCTTTGCGACCCCATGGACTGCAGCACGCCAGGCTTCCCTGTTCATCACCAACTCCTGGAGCTTGCTCAGACTCATGTCCATGGAGTTGGTGATGCCATCCAACCATCTCATCCTCTGTCGTCCCCTTCTCCTCCTGCCTTAAGTCTTTCGCAGCATCAGGGTCATTTTCCAGTGAGTCAGTTCTTCTTATCAGGTGGCCAAAGTATTGGAGTTTCAGCTTCAGCATCCTTGCAGTGAATCTTCAGGACTAGTTTCCTTTAAGATGGACTGGTTGGATCTCCTTGCAGTTCAAGGGACTCTCAAGAGTCTTCTCCAACACCACAGTTCAAAAGCATCAGTTCTTCGGCACTCAGCTGTCTTTATAGTCTAGCTCTCACATCCATACATGACTATTGGAAAAACCATAGAATATAATAATGTTCCAGTGACAAATGATATGAAGCTCTTCTTATGAAGCGCTGGGTGTTTGTAATACTATTAGCCGTTGTTCACCACAGCACTACAGCTTATTACCAAATAGAGTCCTTTCTTCCCAGTACTCAAATCATTATTTAAGAACGAAGTTCTTTCTGACCATTAAGCTTAAAGTTTATACTTGGTGCAATATTGTATTAACTTTGACTGTTAAAAAAAATAACTTTAGAAGGAAGACTTTTCAGAAGCTTCTTAGATATTTTCTAGAAAAACTTTTGTTCTAGAATATTCTAAGGCTGTGCTGCCTTGCAAAAGTATTTAGAAAGTATGTAGTGATCACAAAATAGTTGGCTGCTGTGTAATTAACTGGAATAGCAGTCACAGAATATAAGATGGAACTATAGTAGTCCAAGACTTATACCCACTTTAACTAATACAAAAGTTGATTTTTGTGGTACTCAGGTGCCTATGTGATTAGAGTATGAGTTTGCTCAAGTGTATTTATTGTTTTATATTTTGAAATGTGCATATTTATATGTGTGCTTAGTTGTATGTGCTTGTCTTCCAACTCTTTCAGATTCTCCAGTGAAGAAAAAGATATAATCAGCATATAGCCATTTAATATTCCCATATCCAAATAGGAGTTGATCAAACATACGGGGCAGTGTTTGATAGTTTAAAAGTCAACAAAAATTATCTGAGCTGCTACACAGGGACTTGGAAGGTGGTTAAACAGTGTCAGGGAGCTCTCTTTCCCATCCCTTGTTTCTCATATGCCTTTCCAAGAGAATTCCTAAAATTTACAGCTGGGAAAGGATGAACCTTAGATACTTAGTTCATCTTCCTCATTTTACAGATGAGACGTTTAAGTGAATTGATCTCCAGTAGCTATTTAATGTCTTGTTTGAGATGATATTTGTGGAGTAGTCTTTAAGTTTTTTTTTCTTAATCCTATTGATTCCCTCAGTTACAGTTCATTGTGGGCCAGTGGCAAAGGGAGGTTGTGTATCACTTTTATGAGAGAAGAGCTAGCCTGCCCACAGGTCTGTGTACTTGGCTCTGGTCAAAGAGATCTTTACATGTTTGCTCGTTTAATCCTTATTATCGTGGGAGATGGCTGCTGTTACTACCCCCATTTTATGGATGTGGGAGTGAGGTCCGGAGAAGGCACAGTGAGGTACAGGGTCCCATAGCCACGAGTTTAATGTGCTCATGACTGTCGTCCACGTAGGGCTTCCTAGGCGGCTTGGTGGGTAAAGAGCCTGCCTGTCAGTGCAGGAGTTGCAGGGGACGTGGGTTCGATCCCCGGGTCGGGAAGATCCCCGGAGGAGGGCACGGCACCCACTCCAGTCTTCTCGCCTGGAGAACCCCACGGGCAGAGGAGCCTGCCGGGCTACAGCCCATGGGGTCGCAAAAGAGTCGGACACGAATTAGCAAGTGAGCGCACACACGTGCATGCCATGCTTCTGCTTGCTCGTGTTGATATTAGAAAGAACTCCCCAGATTAGAGTGAGCGTTGGGAAATGCTGTTCACCCCGGTTACAAAATGAAGGGCTTCCCAGGTGGCTCAGTGGTAAAGAATCCATCTGCCAATGCAGGAGATACAAGAGAGGTGGGTTCAGTCCCTGGAGGAGGAAATGGCAACCCACTCCACTATCCTCGCCTGGAGGGCCTGGCAGACTCCTGTCTGTGGAGCCTCAAAGAGCCGGACACGACTGAGCGACTGAGCGCAATGGCACAGTGGCCAGTTACAAAATAAAACTTGGCGAGCATAGCACATAAAGCTGAGGGGACTCACAAGGTGAGGAGGACCTCTCCCCGCTCTAAGTCTTTAATTGTTGGAAATCCATTTCAGAGTTGTGTACACAGATCACAGTCCAAGTTGGATTTGCTGTTGCGAACAGTCAGGGGAATTTCCAAGCTCTTCAAGAGAGAAGGAACAGTTGTTCCATCGGAGATGTTTGCTTCCGTGATTTGCTTAGTAAGCTGTAGTTGAAAGTAAAGATGTCTTGCTTAAGATGGAGAGTAGCAGTATTTAAGTGGCGTCTCCACATAAAGGTTGAAATTTTGGACACAAAGGCTTAGAAGCTGTTTTGGGGAAAAGTAATGAAAATATTAAGATTCTAAGTAAAAAACAGTTCATAATTTTTCCTTATGCAGTAGGTACAGAAGCATATAGAAAAAATATACTGTTCTAGATATACGTGGACCTATATCCAGATTGCAGATATAGGTAAAGGTCAAGTGAAGAACTACTCTTAGTGACAAGAGATCAGAGTTAGGAGATTTTATTAGTCTTTCGTTTTAGCAGTGAACAACAAATTTCCTTCTAAGTTTTTCGTATGACCCAAAACACATGAAAAAGCTCTCAGGGCAATGCAAAGCAAATGTATATAATTTCAGGTGAATATGGTACACGCAGTGTGGAATCCTCAAAGTGAAAAAAATCTGAGTGGGATAAAAATCAGAAAATACTTATTGGAGAAGTTTAACTTTGTTCTCCTTTCAAACCTGAAGGAGGTAGAGTTTTGAGATGCATTTTATAGAAAAGGATAGATTAACAGAAAATAAGTTGTTTTGAGACTTTCGCAAAAGAAGGGATGGGGGAAATCATTACAGAAGTGGTTGTTAATCTAGTTTGGTGATTAGAGTGGATTTCTCAGTAAACTTGAAACTTTACTAAAGAAGAAGAAAGGAATCTGTTTAGATATGATATGTGTGTGTTTAGTCGCTCAATCATGTCCAACTCTGCAACGCCATGGACTATAGCCTGCCAGGGTCCTCTGTCCATGGGGATTCTCCAGGCAAGAATACTGGAGTTGGTTGCCATGACCTTGCAAGGGGATCTTCCCAACCCAGGGATCGAACCCAGGTCTCCCTTGTTGCAGGTGGATTCTTTACCATCTGAGCCACCAGGGAAACCCTAGTGATTTGATATATATAGTGTCTATTCATGATAGTTATAAAATTAACCAAGTTGCGTCCTCTTATACTAAGTTGAGTATTTACAGAAAAGATGTCAGAGGCTTTGGACTGTCTTAAAACATTTTGAAATGAAATAACACCTCCCCACAGAGGATCTCGAGAGCAGTGAAACTCTTGTGTGTAATGCTGTAATGGTGGAAACATGTCCAGACCCATGGCACATGCGCCAGGAGTGAGCCTTCAAGGAAACTGTGTGCTCTGGGTGCTAATGATGCATATTTCATCGTTTGTAACAGATGGACCACTCTGGTGGACTGTGGCGATGGTGGGGGAGGCTGGGCCTGTGTGGAGGGAGGGGAGATCCATGCACATTCTGCTTCATTTTTCTGTGAACCTAAACCTGCTCCCAAAAAGTATATTAAAACCAAAAACACCACCTGTGTCCATACGATTTGTTGATACCCAGGAAATGGGATGATGGGTTAAAAGGAGAGTATGTCTCCCTCTATCCCTTCCTCTTCATCTCTCATTCTCTCTCTCTTTTACTTTAGAAAATTCTCCTCATGCATATGGACAAGCCAGCATAAGCTAGTATGTGACCTGGAGCTAATAACTTGAATTTCGTGTCTTCATTGAGAACACCGCATGGGAGTAGGCAGGGGTTGGGGGCAGGGCACTGTCAACCTGTAATTTCCTTTTTAGCTTTAAATAGCTGCGATTCTAGGCAGGGGTCAGCAGGCTACAGTCCAGTGGTCAGATCCAGCCTTCCACCTGTTTTTGTGAACGTCCTGTCGCTGGAAACGAGCCACGTCCATTCATTCACTCGGCATCTGACTGCTTTACTTGCCACCGCAGCCGAAGCGAGGAGTCACAAGGTCTGGAACGTTTGCCGTCTAACGCTTTGCTTTTGTCTAGTCGCTCCGTCGCGTCTGACTCTGCGTCCCCGTGGACTGTAGCCCGCCAGTCTCCTCCGTCCATGGGATTCTCCAGGCAGGAATACTGGAGTGGGTTTCCATTTCCTTCTCCACTGGGTCTTCCCTGTCCAGGGATGGAACCCTTGTTCTCCCGCATAGCAGGGGGATTCTTGACTGCTGAGCCATTTGGGCAGCATCTAACACTTAGAGGAAATGTTTGCCGACCCCCGAGCAGGAAGTAGAGAAGAGGTGATTGATCAGCTCAGTTCTGTTTGGGAGTAAGTCGGAGCGCCCCTTTTTCTGTGGAGGATGGCCATAGGCGTGGGTCACAGGGACTCAGAGCTGCTGCCTGAACCTGTTGGGGGCTCCCCTTCTGGCTTGCTTGGGAAGGGTCCCTCTGCTTGCAGTTCTGAGCCAAGGGGACGGCCTTAGAGGTTGAGTTGGTCTTGCCGGGAAAATTCAGTTGTCTTCGCTGTTCTGATGCCAGGGGCTTGGGTCCCACCCAGAAGGCCCAGGTGGTCAGGGAGGAGCCAGCTGCTGATCAGATAGAGCCCTGTCCTTTCCCGGGTTGGACTGTCCCCATTATTCGCCTCTGTATTTAACTCACAGTAGGAGAAGATGCTGGAGGCAGTGATTTCCAGCGGTGTGCATTTTCTTTGCAGGATTGTTCTGCAGGGAAGCAGAACCATCTCTGAGCGGAGGGCCTTCTGAAAAATGGGCTCCACAAGGCAGTCCCGCTGCCTGTGAGTGGGCCTGGGGGTGGGCAGGTCGTCTGAGTGAGGATGGTACTCACGCGTGAGGTATTAACACTTTGTGCTTAGGGGTCTGAGTACGTGATTCAGTACCTGGTGTGCCTGAATTTGCAGTATTCCCTGCAACACTTCCTTTCATCTCCGAGCAGTTCTTTACTTCTCGTGGTTTGGGATAGTGGGATAAGAGTAGAGGAAATGATATTTCTGTGATCCGTTTTTATTTTGCTTTATTTTTCTTAAGTTTATTTTACTTTTAAACTTTTTATTTTGTATTGTGATGCTGTGCTTAGGTGCTCCGTCGTGTCCAGCTCTTTGCGACCCCATGGACTATAGCCTGCCAGCCTTCTCTGTCTGTGGGATTTTCCAGGCAAGAGTACTGGAGGGGGTTGCCATAGCCAATTAACAATGTTGTGATAGTTTCAGGAGAACAGGGAAGGGACTTGGTTATACATATATGTGTATCCATTCTCCGCCAAACTCCCCTCCCATCCAAGCTGCCACATTGAGCAGAATTCCCTTGCTACACAGTAGGTCCTTGTTGGTTATCCATTTTAAATATTATTTTGCTTAAGATGAAATATTCTGTGCAAAGGATAGGCTCAGTTGAGTTCATAATATCTGAGTGATTTAAGAATGCTTTTGAAAGCAACATCAATTCTCCACGGACACACTGGAACCTTAGCCACTACTTCTGTACAGGCTGATGTTAGCACGTGACCCACAAATGGTCTGAGAATCAGGAACTGTTAACTTTCTGCCTCTCATGGTAAAGGGAGGGGCCTGTAGGGTCATGAACTGACCCAGAAGCCTCTGTTTGGAGTTCTGTAGGCCCTGTGATGATGTGTGGGACTCACTGAGGAGTTCAACAGCTCTGCTCCTGCCTTCCAGGAGATTTATAGTTGAAGACGTTGAAAGGCCTTAATGGCTTACACATGCCAGTTCAGCCAGCTTGTGCAAGCATCTGATGAGTGAACACGTAAGTGATATTCAATTAACACGCATAAGCAGATGTGTGACTGTGTGACAAGGGTTAAAGGCATCATTTGGCTGCTTATATGTTGAGAGTTTAAGTTGATTTGCTGTGTTTTGATGAAATTAATGCCACATGAGTGGTGAGTTGCACACCTAGCATTCAACTAACATCTTGGACAAGCGGAGTTTGCACTGAGTTTGTATGTGATGCCCTTTCATGGCAGGAGTGCCCTTGTCAGTCTCCAGACAGCAGTTTATATTGCTCTGTCAAACCACTGTACAATGCGTAAGTTTACAGATTTGCAAAGATGCAATGTATGTGCGAAAAACTCAGCCCCTGTGCACTGTCCAGTCCAGTGGCGTTCAGTGCTTCTATAGAGTTCTGCAGCCTTGACCACAGGCCAGTTTCAGGACGTGTCCATCGCATCCTCCACACTTCCCTGAATTGTTTGTCTCCCATTCCTGGCTACAGGCAGCCAGGCCCTGGTCTGCTTTCTGGCTCTTTATGTTTGCATTTTCTGGACCTTTATTAATAATACGAGGATCACACAATTTATAGACTTTTATTCTAGCGTCTTTCAATTAGCATATAATATATTTGAAATTCATCTTCATGTAGCATGTATCAGTTTTTTTGTTACCTCTTATTGCCAGGTAATATTCTGTCGTGTGCCTAGATCCCATTTTATTTACGCATTCACCAGTTAGTAGACACGTTTGGATGGTTTTTAATTTTTTGGCTGTTGTGGATAATGTTGCTGTGAGCAGTCATGCCCACATCTACAGTTAGCTGGAGTTTCTCTAAATGTCATTGAGGTCAAGTTGGTTGTTAGCATGTTTTACCTGATACAATTATCTCCGATTCCAGCTCTCCCAGGGTTGCTGTTTGCAGAGTATTATCTTTCTCCGTCTTTTTCCTTTGAAACTTTGGGTTTTTTGAACCTAAGATATGTCTCTCGTGGATGGCACCTTGTTGGAATCGTGTTTTTATCCAGTCTTGACAGTTTGTCTTCTGAGTGTGGTGTTTATTCCATTTACATCAATGTAATTATTGTTATTGATGGACTTACATCTTCCACTTTGGTACTTGTTTTCCTGTTTGTCTCATAATCTTGCTTTGCTCTATGTCACAGTCTTCTTTTGTGTTAAATACTTTTTAGTGTACAATTTTTATTTCTCTGCTGCTTTTCTTGTTGTTACTGTCATTTTGAGTCATTTCTTTTAGTCATTTAGTCATTTTGGTTACAGTATGCATCCTAATGTATCATCATCTACTTGAGAATCAAGCTAACTGAACACTGGTGACTTTGTTTCGGCTTTTCTCTCTTTCCCTTTATGCTCTTATTGTCATAAATGTGTGATCCTCATATGTTACAAACACAGCTTTACAGTGTTAAATTATGGCTTTGTACAGTCTTCTGTATTTTTACGAATTTGAGGGAAGGAACGAGAAAAGATAGAGTTTAAGAAATAAAAAAAATATTAAAATGTTAAAAATATTAGTGGTCTTACATTGACCACTTCTGGCCATCTCCGTTTCTTCTTGTGGATTTGAGTTATTGTCCATGTCATTTCCATTCAACCTGAAGACTTCATACAGCATTTTTGTAAGGCAGATCTTCTAGCAGTAACTTTGTCTTTGCAAAAAGTCATGGGATGCCTTTTTGTCTCCTGCAGTTTTGAAGGGTGGTTTTTTGGCTATAGAATTCTTGGCTGGTAAGCTCCCCTCCCCCAGCACTCTAGATATCCCATGGCCTTTGGTCCTCCCTAGTTCACGATGAGAAATCAGGTGTTGATTGTGTTGGTTTTCTCTGCAGGATGGATTACTTTTTGCTTGCTGTTTTCGAGTTTAGCTCTGTTTTTGGCTCTCAGCAGCTTGAGTAATGTGTGTTTGGGTGTGGGTTTCTTTGTCTTTACCCTATTTGAAGTTTTGTTAAACTTCTTAGATGTGAAGATTAGTGCTTTTTAAAAAATTTTTGATCAAATTCGGGAAGTTGTAGGACATTATTTCTTCAAATGTTTTTCCATCGTTTTCTCTTCTCCCATTACAAATATGTTGGTAAGCTTAATGTTGTTTCACAGGCCTCTGAAGCTCTGTGTATTTTTCTTTGATCATTTTTTCTGTTTTCTTCAGACTAGTTAATGTCCTTTGAGCTGCCATCAACTGTACTGCTATTTTCTTGTGTGAGTGCAAATTTGTGGCTGAACCCCCCTAGTAAACTTTTCATTTCATTTATTGTACTTTTCAAAGTCAGAGTTTCTAGTTGACTCTTTTTTAAACCCTTTATATCTCTTTTTTGAGGTTTTCTGTTTGTTGACTTACCATATTTTAACTCTTTAAGCAGGATTTCCTTCAGTTCTTTGAGCGTATATGTGTGTGTATTAGTTGCTCAGTCATGTTCAACTCTTTGCAACCCCGTGGACTGTGGCCCGCGAGGCTCCTCTGTCCATGGGAATCTGCAGGCAAGAATACTGGGGTGGGTTGCCATTCCCTTTTCCAGGGGATCTTCCCAACCCAGACACCAAACCCAGGTCTCCTGCGCTGCAGAAAGATTCATTGTTGTCTGAGCCACCAGGGAAACACGTTCATATAATAGCTAGCTACTCTGAA
>SJXQ01002640.1:123247-188366 GCA_006408695.1 Aepyceros melampus
CCCCCCCCCCCCCCCCGAGTATGTGTCTCGCTTTCTTGTTTCTTTTCATGTCTCCAAGCTTTTTGTTGAATATCTTACACTTCAAACAATGGGTTCTAGCAACACTCCACTCTGACTCTTGTCTGCTCAACCGTTATTTCTGTAGTTGTTTGTTTAGTAACTTGCCTGAAATCAATCTGTGAAGGCTGTCTCTCCCATATTGCGAAGCGGCTGGTGTCTCTTGTTTAGCTTGTTCTTTTGTTTCTTTTCTTGTTGTTACTTTTAAGCCTAGCTTTTCCCAGAGGTCATCCCTGCGGCAGCATAGTTCTGTGTTCAGCCAAAGACTCCTCAGACGTTGATGGGGAGTTGGGAAAGCTTTTGCTCTCTGCTGATGGGCCCACATCTGGGCTGGGGAGCATCTTCAGATTCCAGGCAGCTGTCCCATCTTCCCTGGCTTCTACTTCCAGCCGGACTCCCTGGCATCTCTGTGGGCGTCAGTGCCAGTAGGGGATGTGGGGCGGGGTGGGATGTGTCCACTCCGGCATCTGCGACATGTGTGCAGGGTCACTGGTTGGCCGGGGATGGCGATGGAGAGTCATCTCACTTCCCAGAGCTCCCTGTGAAATCCTGGCTAATCTGAGGGTCTCTTGCTTCACCCGCCTTGACCTCAGGCTCTTGTGTTCTCTTGCCGATGGCATGGCCCCCTTCGCTGATGGTGCCTCGAATCCAGTGAGCCTGGCCTGGTCTGGCAGTGAAGTCGTGGTCTGCTCAGCCGACCCCCGTCCCCTGACCTGTTGCACTGACCGAAGCTGAGGACGAGGGCGTGGAGACAGCTCCAGAGTGAAGCAGCCATGGGTTTGCACCATGCCCGTCCTACCTGAAGTTCAGCGCTTTTCACAGAGACGCATTTCTGGTTCTGTCCTGCTTTCATTGACTTGTGGAGGGCTGAGCTGGTTGTTCTGTCTCATTTTAAAAGGTGTATGTAGGGAGAGGATGTATCTACCTCCTAGTTTTGCCCTTGCTGTGTTTTCGTGGACTGTGCTCTAAGTACCCACCCACTCCCCCACCCCTCATCAGGCTCTGCCACGTGACTGTCAAGTCCCACAGTGTGTTTTAACTGACTTGCACTTGACTGCTCATCGAGACCCATCTGGTTGGCTGAAAATCTGGCTGCTCTTTTGTTTTTTAATTATTTATTTATTTTAATTGGAGGATAATTACTTTACCATGTTGTCATGGTTTTTGCCATACATTAAAAGATAGAAAAAAGGGAGACCACCGTGTTTTTAGGATGCTATTGTAGCCATTATTCATACTTGAAATCTGTACTACTCATATAAATATTAGCCCACTGATAACTTTATATTGAAGCTTCTATCACAGAAGGTATGGTTTAGCTGGGGAAGAAAAGCAAGGGCTTCTGAGTTTGGGACTGTGAAATTGGATTGAATCCTGAGTCTGCAGCTTACAAGGTCCATGACTTACAGAATGTTATTTACTCTCTCTGAGCCTGTGTTTCCTCACCCTAAATTGTGGCCAGTAGTACCTACCTGATGAGTTATTGTGAAGATTAAATATAACACAGATAGAAGATCTGGGACACAGCGTGTGTGTGTGCTCAATCGCTCAGTTGCGTCCAACTCTTGCAGCCCCATGGATTGTAGCCCACTAGGCTCCTCTCCCCATGTGATTCTCTAGGCAAGAATAGTGGAGTGGGTTGCCATTCCTCCTCCAGGGGATCTTCTTGACCCAGGGATCGAACTCCAGTGTCTTGTGTCTCTGCCCTGGCAGGCAGATTCTTTGACACTGAGCCACCTGGGTATATACACATTGATATACACAAGAGTTAGACATGACTGAGCGGCTAGACAGCGACAGCAAGATACACACATGTAGCTCAAGTGGTCCATTGACAGGCACCCAGTGTATGTTAGTGGTTGGGAATGCAGTTTGGGTTAAGTTTTTCTTTATCAGTTTATCTGCTTCTTGTTTTACTTAGCTTTTGCCGCATAAGTTTTCTTTTTATTGAATAGTTTTTGGTATTTATATGGTAATTGAAGCATCTAACATTTTTTTTCTGAGTGCCTTTTGGTTGAATGCTCTTTCCAGATATCCACATGTTCCCAGGTGTTTTATAGTGATTTCTTTCTAAAATCTAAATTTTATGTGTTTATAAGCGGCTGTGAAACTTTTTATAGCCACTTTGTAATGAATGAGTTCATATATAAAATATATATATATATATATATGAAAGTGAAAGTGAAGTCACTCAGTCATGTCTGACTCTTTGCGACCATGTGGACTGTGTCCATGGGATTTTCCAGGCAAGAGTACTGGAGTGGGTTGCCATTTCCTTCTCCAGGGGATCTTCCTGACCCAGGGATCAAACCTGGGTCTCCTGCATTGTAGGCAGATGCTTTACCATCTGATCCACCAGGGAAGTTGTATACGAAAGCTTGTCTTGTGGGGAGCTCCATAAAATGAAAGAAAGATCATTATCTAGACACTCTCAGGCTGTGATGGGAAGGGGTGAAGCCAGGTCTCTAGTCGAGAGTGTGGAAGGCTGCTATCAGGTCTTGTAGGCCCAGCACTCATTCAGTTCAACCCCAGAGGCCCTGTCCTATGGTGTTTCTGTTAATACAGAGGAAGTGGGGACTTTTGTGACAGCAAGTTTTGGTGTCATCTTTGGTTTTTGAGAGGGTTGATTAGACTGTGGTGTGTTCAGATCCTCATAACAGTGGCCATCCTTTCACATGGGATGGAGAAGTTAATGATTCCTCTTACTTAACATTTTACTTAACCTGGCAGAGACCCTTATGCCAGAATATCGTGTAATGCTTTTTGTTAAATTTTATTTTTTTTAATTAAGTTTCTAGATGTTCCCTCTTAGAATTCTTTTTCTTCTAGAGAATGTGTTTGTCACAGATTATGTGTTATTAAGGGCAATGCTTGACAACAAAAGGCCTACTGTATAGCCTAGGGAACTATAGTCAGTATCTTGTAATAACCTGTGACGAAAAATAATTTCAAAAATAATATATGTGTATTTGTATAACTGAATCACCTCGCTGTGCACCGGAAACAGTGTAAGTCAACCAGGTTTCAGTAAAATACATTTAAAAAAAAGAGTAGTGCTTGAAGTTGAAATCCTTGGATACTGTAACTTTTGCAACATTGACATTGCAGAATTTAGAAGCAGGGAGAATCAGGGCTCAGAGCTCCTTCACTGTGAAATGAGGTCAGGAAGTCAGTGGTCTCAGGTGGACAGGGCCAGGCAGACCCTGTGTAGGTAGGGCCCTCCCACTGACAGCTGCAGCTGTGTGCTGTCTAGAATGAGGCCTGATTTCACAACCCATACATGCCTGTAATGTGCTTGGCGCAGCCCAAGTTCCAGAGTCAAACCCCAGATTTTGTAAACATCGAATGGTCCTCCAGCACCTGCATTTGCTGCAGGACTAAAAGACAGAGTTACATATTCATGTTGTTCCTATTAAACACGCATACAAACCTGTCTCTTGAGATAGGTCTATAAAAATGATTACTTTTTTTTTTCCCTTCAGGCTCTAAAAACCATATTTTTGGCAACATTTTTTCTATGATAAAAATCTTACAAGAGTTTTATTAAATGAACTAAAAGATGAGACTTTCTAGTCTGTGTAGATTGGAAATTTTGTCACACGTGCTCAGTGAACATTGGATGAGTAAGCGTGCAAGGTGCTGGCCCATTGAGCACCGTGGAGGGTTTCACAGGGACCCTGGCCGGCAGGACCCAGACCCCAGGGCCCCGGGTTCAAGGGGAGTGACAGGATAAGCCCTGAGCCGTCAGACAAGTGCCAAGGGGTCAGTGCCGTGGGCCGCTGGAGCCTGGGAAGGGAGGCAGTGCTTTCTGGCTCAGTGGGGAAGCTGCCTCCAAACCTGAAGAATTCTATCTCCTGTGTCCATACTGAACTCATTCTTCAAATCTCTTCTATTGATAAAACTGATCAACCTATCTATCTATCTATATATATATATATATATTTTTTTAAAGTTTCCTTTCATTGTGGGAGCCTGAAAAAGAGGAAAGAGGAATTCAGTGGTGAGAGACTTGGTTAGGAAGAGCAGCTTAGGGGCGTCCCTGGTGGCCCAGTGGTAAAGAAGCTGCCTGCCAGTGCAGGAGACACGGGTTCGAACCCTGGTCCGAGAAGATCGCACGTGCCTTGGAGCAGCTAAGTCCGTGCACCACAGCTACTGAGCCTTTGCTCTAGAGCTCGGGGGCCACAGCTGCTGAGCCCACATTGCTGCAAGTGCTGAAGGCCGCAGGCCCAAGAGCCCGTGCTTCGCAGCAAGAGAAACCACCGCAATGAGAAGCCACGCTCGCTGCAACTAGAGAAGTGTCCGAGTCGCAATGAAGAGCCAGCACAGCCAAAAGTGAAGAGATAAAATTATATATATATTTAAAAGAAGAGAAAGAGAAAAAAGAGTAGCTTGGACCCTTGGTGTGGTGTCTGCACTTGGTGGGCCAGGCTGCGTGTGGCATCTACCTGACATGCCACTGGAAAAGCCCTGTAAGTGCGGGGTCTCAACAGAAATATCTGGGAAAACCAGCTCGAGTAAGCACAGGGGCCTGGACACATGTTAGATTCGGGAAAAATACCATTTGTGGGAATGAAGCACTTGGCACCAAATGTATGAAGAGCTACTGACACCTCATGGATGTGGGTATTATTTTTTTTCTGTTCCATAAAGGGTGTTGTGTGTGTGGCTGAGTCTGTGTGTGTGTGAGTCCAGACACCTGTATGCTCCTGCTTGGACTGATGCATGAGTTTAATCAGTGACAGTGAAAACTGTTCAGTATCTTCCCAATTATTTAAGAAATAGGTTGTCGTATATCTGTTAGTTTGGAGTCACAGCTTAATCTTTCCAAAAATACCAGATTTATTGTCTAGAATTCTGCCTATAGGATTTACTAAAAGTGGAGACGAAGTATATTTAAATAATGCCTTGTCCTTTTGAAATGTATGTGGATGGTTGTTTTAGGAAAGAATTGTAATCATGCTTTTTTTCTTTTTTAATTGAAATAAGAATAGTTCAGAGAAGTAGAGTGTCAGGACCTGTTTACAAGTAAATCTCAGTGAACAAATCAGTGAAAAATTACATATGGTGCATTTCTCTTGTTCAGTTGCTAAGGCGTGAACTCTGCGACCCCGTGAACTGCAGCACACCAGCTTCCCTGTTCTTCAGTATTTCCCAGAATTTGCTCACACTCGGGTCCATTGAGTCTGCGATGCCATCCAGCCGTCGGATCCCCTGTCGCCCCCTTCTCCTCTTGCCCTCGATCTTTCCCAGCATCAGGGTCTTTTCCAGGGGCTCTTCACATCTGGCGGCCAGAGTATCGGAGTTTCAGCTTCAGCATCAGTCCTCCCAGTGAATATTCAGGGTTGATTTCCTTTAGCATTGACTGGTTTGATCTTCTATTTAAGGGGCTCTCAAGAGTCTTCTCCAGCACCACAGTGTGAAAGCATCAGTTCTTCAGTTCTCAGTCTTCTTTATAGTCCAACTCTCACATCCATACATGACTACTGGAAAAACCATAGCTTTGACTGTATGGACCTTTGTACATTTTACGTATGGTACATTTTACTTTTTACGTACCCCTTGCTCTGTGAACTTGTGTGTCGTCAGCAAAGCTGACGTTAAAATCTGGTTCTAAAGTGCATCTTGTTTTTTAGCATTTACAACTTTGGAGTTACTCTTATACACACACAAATGCATATACACTGGCAGGGAAGGATCATTTAAAAATGATGTTGGGTTTAATTGAGTAGTTACTTGGGAGGGAAGATACTGAAACTTCACCCCATAAGTGAACATAAATTTTAAAGAGTGACATAGAGAAAATCATATGTTTTTAAAAAGTAGGAAATGTGGAAGAACATCTCAGACCTCTGCAGTGATTACCTTCTCAGGTTTGGAGAGTTAGAATTCAAATAAAAAGCATGACACATATAAACGTATAAAGTATTTATCCCAGAGTCGTTAGACAAAGTCTGTTAAAGGTAACTTGTTCTTATATATGGGCTTCTCTGGTGACTCACTGGTAAAGAATTTGCCTGCCAGCACAGGACACGTGGGTTTGATCCCTGGTTTGGAAAGATCCCCTGGAGAAGAAAATGGCAACCCATTCCAGTATTCTTGCCTGGGAAACCCTGTGGACAAAGGAGCCTGGCAAGCTACAGTCAATGAGGTTGCAAAGGTAGGCGTGGTTACTGACTGGGCATCCATTCTAATATGTAAGAAAATATGACAGGTAAATGGACAAAGGTGAGGGTGAAGTCACTCAGTCGTGTCCGACTCTTTGCGACCCCGTGGACTGTAGCCCACCAGGCTCCTCAGTCCATGGAATTTTCCAGGCAAGAGTACTGGAGTGGGTTGCCATTTCCTTCTCCAGAGGATCTTCCCAACCCAGGGATTGAACCTGGGTCTCCCACACTGCAGGCAGACGCTTTAACCTCTGAGCCATGGTTGAGGAAACTAGAAATGATAAAATAACATGTGGAAAAGTTACTCAGTAATCAAAAGTGAAGATGGGATAGAGATAATTTTTGTTTACCAATACATTTGGTATTTAAAAAAAAAACCGCCCAGGTTTCCTGAGGTTGTGTGGAGGAGGTTGTGTAAGCATTTGTTGTTGGTGACAAGGGCGGGCCTTTAAGGGGTGTAAACCTGAGTATAAACACATTGAAACGAACCCCCTTACCCAGATTTTCTGCTTCTTGAAATTTATCCCAAAGAAATGATTCTTTCAGAGAGACATTTTTGCTTCTGAGCTGTGTTCATTTAGTGTTATCATTAATAGCAAAACAGTGGACGTGACTTGTATGCTATTTAATGTAGTACAGTGAAGTGACTCTGTACCGCTGCTGCTGCTAAGTCGCTTCAGCCGCGTCTGACTCTGTGCGACCCCATAGACTGCAGCCCACCAGGCTCCGCCATCTCTGTACTAGCAGGCTTTAAAAGCGATAGTTTTTGAGATCCCTTGGGAATACGAAAAATGCTTGTTGTTACATGCAAAAATGTAATGTACAGTTACATGTATAATTACATGGTCTTTGTGGAAACGCTTTTGTTAGGGTAACATCAGTATGAAAATTTTAGATTTTTTTCAGACATCAGTTAAGCATTTGCCACGAGACTCTTCAGTTTAAGTCCTCGGTCTGTGCTCAGGGTACCACTCTAGACCCCGGGGGCGCAAAGCTCCCCAGGTCATCCTATCTGGTCATGCCTGTGGGTAACTGACACAGCTCAGAATGCAGCTGAGGAGAGTGACCTTCCAGAGACGTCGATGCAAGAACTGGTCTTGGAGAATGGAGGAGTTGACCAGATGATCGTCAGGGAGGAGGTAATCTGAGCAGAGGCAGCGGTACAGATAAAGGTGTGATGTGTGAACCGAGAAGGATGTGTACGTTTGCAAAAGCCGTCTTTTCTTCAGGCTGGATTTCACTGTGAGGAGCGGGGGGGAGGGCAGGGAGATGGTGCTGAGAATCAGGCCGAGGAGGGTGTGAGGTCGCGAGGCATGGGAAGGACTGCCTCGTGGTTACCTCGTAGCTCCTGCTTCTTTCTGAGCACAGTGGGAGCGGTCTGCCTTGTTAGTGGTACCTCATTTTCCTGGTCGTTGAACTTCTGCTGGTCAGGCTGTTAGCTAAATACCTTGGCTCTCGTGGTAAAGAACCTGCCTGCGAGTGCAGGAGACATAAGAGCCTCGGCTTCGATCCCTGAGTTGGGAAGATCCCCTGGGAGAGGAAATGGTGACCCACTCCAGTGTTCTGCCCTTTGTCCATGCTTCCAAATGGACAGAGGAGTCTGGCAGGCTACGGTCCTTAGAGTCGCAGAGTCCACTACGACGGACGTGACTTAGCGTGCACGCACATGATTGCTCAGAATCAAAACATGCTTGTCCTTGTAAGTCGTTTTGTGTATTTACTATTGTGGTCATTCCTACATTGAGCATTGATGATTTTCTTGAGACTATACATGAATCAGTGGCAAAAATTAGATTTTCTGACTCTTGATACATGAGACGGTATTCCCTTTAGCAGTTTATTGCTGAGTGATAGGTTACAGCTAAATAAAAACATATTTGTGGATAATGTGGTTTTATGTGGTTGGCAAACAAGTTTTATTGGCTATTATAGGAAAGAATTTTGTATGTGAAGTAAATAGTAGCAGTATTTTCCTTTTTAAAAACATACTCTTCAACATTATAGAATCTAAATAATAAGCTCTGCCGTTTATGATTCTTTTTCTTTTTTAAAGTATCCTATATATAAAAAATTAAGGAACATGCTATATCTCTTAGACATTTAATGTTGTGCACATTCATTATGTTGTAATGATTTGAGCTTTTGATGTCCTTTCTACCAAAGGCAAAAAGCAGTAGTTATTAAATGTTTTGTTAGATATTCTACAATGTCTTCTTAAAGAAGAGTAGATAATATTTATTAAATAGAATTTTTAATATTTGGTATAATTGATTTTTTTATTAGCCTATGTGTTTTATGCATTTAAAAACATTCTTAGAAGAAGTCTGTAGATTTTGCTAGACTGCAGAGGTGTACATAGCACATACATAAAGTTAAGAACTCCCAGCTCCCTAACCCCTCACACCTCAAAGTCAGGAAAGGAAGGGACCAGGATGAACTTTATAAACTGACAAATAAGAGTTTTGAATCTGTACTCTGCCTCTTACGATTTATGTGGATGAGGCCTTTAACTTTTGAGCTTCATTCTCTGCATTACAAAATGAGTATGATATATCCATCACAGGTATTGATGAGGATTAAAATAGATGCCATTTGTAATACTGGCTTCCCAAGTGGCACTAGCGGTAAAGAACCTGCCTGCCGATGCAGGACACATAAGGAGACGCGGGTTCGACCCCTGGGTTGGGAAGACCCCTGGAGAAGGGCATGGCAACCCACTCCAATGTTCTTGCCTGGAGAATTCCATGGACAGAGGAGCCTGGTGGGCTACAGTCCATAGAGTTGCAAAGAGTCGGACACGACTAAAGCGGCTTAGCCCTCACGCCTGTGTCATACAGTTGGCAAGGTAACTGGCACATGGAATAAACATTTTTACCTTTGGTCCTAACTCTTCCTGGAAACTAGAGTTGTGTCTTTGGATAGATTACTTAACCATTTCCGGGTCTTTGTTGTGCATTTCTCTAAACTAAATGGATTTAAACTTGTCTATTTCTACTTCAACTGAAAACGTTCTGAGATTATTTTGAAATTCAGGGCTGCCTTTTTCAGACTGGAGTCTTGTATATGTTGTCACGTGACACCTGTAATGGGAAGAGGGCACAGAGCTTTGCTTTGTTGATTAAAGACAGGTGGGTGTTGATTTTTGTTTCTATACCACCTAGCTTTTTTTTTTTTTTTAACCAGTTTTCTTTAATTAGATGCTTGCCAGTCACCTTTGATTGAAATTATGCCCGTTGCCTCAAATACCAGCTAGAAGGATACGGCGTTTGCCCTGGTGAACGAACCTGTTTTGGGATGGGTTTTAGGAATCTCGCTTCAGTTCCAGCCAGTGTATTCTTGCATTTTGTGACTGGTCACTCTCTTATCTTCACTTCCAGTAGCTCTTCGGGCCTTATTTTTCCCATTGGCTCCAAGTTGATAAGAAGGCCATGGGACTGGTTGGTTGTGGGGGTGGGGACGGCGCTGGCTGAGGCTTAGAGTAAAGCAGGAGCAGACTTACAGTCAGGGTTCCTGACTGCAAAGAAGAGAAGCAGGCTGTCAGTCAGTGAAGGAATTCTCTGGAAGGATATTGAATCGCCCACGTAATCCCTTCGCACAAGTGGATACCTGTGGTTAAAAGACAGGTTGGAAGCTGTGTGTGCAAGGTCACAGCGAGGGGCAGCGTGATGAGGTGGCCACACAGGGCACCCCTGGACCCAGGGCAGCGCCCTGGGAGACCCTGTGTACAAGCACCCTGGGGAATGCAGCGTTCTGGAGTGCAGGGCTGCTGCCGGCTCTCACTCTGCATCCAGGGTCAGGGAGGGCAGCGCCTGGCCCTGTGGAATGGTGGACTCCCCGGCCTGGGGTGAGGATCCAGGTGCCCAGGAGCTAAGAGCAAGTACAAGCAAATAGAAAGGTGGACGCTTCCTCCTGCCCCCGGGGAAGCAGGGCACGTTGCACGAGCTTCTGGTCGTGTGTTTGAATCTGCCCCCGCTGTGAGCAGGCGTGCACGTACCTGCTTTCAGAGAGGAGAGGACCCCGACGGCTTTCATTGGAGTCCTGAAATTAGGGGCTTTGATCCAAGAGCACCTAAGAAACGCTCTGTAATAAAGAGATTTAACATGTTTGAATCTTTGCTTTTCCACCAGGTGGTGCAAATCTTTTATGATGTTCACAGAAGTTAAATTCTCTTACAAGAAAAATTTTATATCATTTTCTCTTAAGAGTCTAGCTGTGCCATGTAACGAAGGCTCGTTGATCTGATTCTTGCCTTCTTTCTGTCTTTCATGAAGAAATAAATGCATTTATATAGCTTACCAAATGCTGGCCATGGCTTAAACTATCCATAGATTTTGGGGACTGTAACACGTGATTTTGTTTTTCCCGGGGCAGGGGGTGGGGGAACTAGGAAAACTGGGAAAAGGTAGTAATACATTCAGTATCCTCATTGTTTAATGCTCTTTATGTAGCTAGAAACACTCAATTTTATAACTGTTTGCTTGACAGAAAGCTTATGTGATTTAAATCTTTGAAGATTAAAGGGTATCTTAGCAGACACGTCACACTTTAACTGTTGTAATATGACTCAAGTGACAAGTAGGGTTGTAATCGGGACGAGAAGGAGGTGTACTGAGACCCCTGCATTTGATGTCTCGTCTGTGGGTAGAAAGAAGGCAGCAAGCAGGGTTGCTGTATGCAAAGTGTAAATACTTCAGTGTCAGGGTAGACAAGTAAGACTGAATCTGCATTTTGAATAGTTTAAGGTTGTCTTAGAAACCTGAAAAATGTTCAGTTTAGACATGTTTTGAATATTTTTGGGGAAAGTGTTTGAATATACCTACTAAATTTAAGTGTTACATAGGCATACTATTAACAGAGTAGCTGAAAATAAGCCTTGAGGTTAATGTTGAATAGTTCAGAGATAGTTTAAGGTTTGATTTTGATAGTTTTTATTTAATAGTTTAGATGTTTATACCAATGGCTAGCTAGTAACAGTTTTATTGATACCTCCCAACAGGGAAGAGAGACCAAACCAACTAGACGTGCCTCTCAAGTTCAGATGAGAACTTGTTAAGTAAGATTTTTTTGGTTTTCCTTGTAACTCTACTCTTTAGGCACGATCAGTGTTTCTCAATTTTTTTTCCTTCTCATTATCACCCTAAGTTTATGGACTCTCTTATGAGCTGGTCAACACACCAACCAAGATGCATAATGTTTCTCCAAGGGAAAATACATTTGAACTCCCGAACGAAAAGATTCTCAGTTGAACTTTGAAACTGTGGCATTTGAATGAGGGCCTCGGCGGGGGTGCCAGAGTGTATCTCTAGAAACTTGAGCCCCCCCCGCGAGCTAGCACCCCTCAGACCACACACCTCCGACTGCAGCCAGTGGAGATGGCAGTTTTCCTGTGCACACCCACGACCACCCCCAAGCAGACCGGGCCTGCCGTGTACCTGTTCTGCGGCCCTTCTGGAGTCTCAGCTCTGATGCTCGCCGGTCAGCATCTGCAGACCATTTGTTCTCTGGTTAAGGCAATGGCACCCCACTCTAGTACTCTTGCCTGGAAAGTCCCATGGACGGAGGACCCTGGAGGGCTGCAGTCCATGGGCTCGCTGAGGGTCGTACGCGACTGAGTGACTTCACTTTCACTTTTCACCTTCATGCATTGGAGAAGGAAATGGCAACCCACTCCAGTGTTCTTGCCTGGAGAATCCCAGGGACGGGGGAGCCTGGTGGGCTGCCGTCTATGGGGTCGCACAGAGTTGGACATGACTGAAGCAACTTAGCAGTATAGGGCTTCTGTAGCGATTCAGGCGAGCTGTTAGGAGCTAGACTAGAGAGGTCACCACGGTGACGAGACAGTGTGGCACTCACATCTCAGGCCTCCCCCTGGTCGTCCCCTTGGCATTTGTGTGTATATGTGTGTGTGTATATATACACACACCCTTGGTTAGAAGTTGGATTGTGTGAATACATTTGTGTGGACCCAAAGAGATCCATCATCCATCTCAGACGCGCAGCTTGGCCCCTGGAGGTCCCCTGAATTGCCTGGTAGAAGGAGCAGATTTACTCCACATTAGAATTGGCTCCTGACAGGTTCCCTTGATCTGGAAGGAAGGTGGGGCATGTGTGAATCGATTTGACATGTCAAGGGGGATTTATGTGGCTTGTATACTTCCTTTAACATGTCATGAGTTGGGTGCATTTTTCAGGGTGCCGTCAGAGTGAAAAGGTGGCCTGGGGATACTGTGCTACCAACTACAAACGTCAGCGGGGATGGCACCCCCTGGGCTGTGCAATGGGCAGGGCGTGGGGCTAGCTCCTTGGCTTCTTGAGTAAATTCATGCTGAGTTAACGCTTGGAAAGTTAGCCCCATGGTCAGTGGAGGCTGACCCACCGAGAGCCTCAGAGGGTGTGTTCATAGCATGTAAGCAACCTTTTCATAATCTCCCAAACAACAATAAACATTCATTATGATTTTTAGGGTACATGCCTATTAAATGCCTTCCATAGTGGAGTGGCGCAGGAAGCATCCCTAATAAAATTTGATTGTAACGTTACAGATATCAGGAAGCCATGCTTTACATTTTACCAGTTTGAAATCCAGTAATTAATTGTATTCTGGGGATCTTCCCTGGTGGCTCAGACGGTGAAGAATCTGCCTGCAAGGCAGGCGACCTCAGTTTTGATCCCTGCGTTGGGAAGATCCCTTGGAGAAGGGAATGGCAACCCACTAACGCTTGATGTTTCTGTTCATAAATGAATATGATTTGCAAAAGAATGTTAAGCATCTTTTGTGAAACACTGACCAAAGAGATGAAATTAGATGTAGTTTAAATTACCCAGAATTCACTGGGAAAAGATTTTAAAAACAGTAATTTTAGCCATATAGAAACTAGAGAAATTTTACCTTGTTTGTTCTGAATATCTGAACTACTTTTGTAGATTTTGTAAACTGGTAGATTGTGTTAAATTTTTTAAAATGTACTTTCAAACCCTTAGATATTCTTAACTTTAGTAGTTAGAAAATTAGCTGTATGGTAATAATATTTTGCATATATTATTGTGGGCAGTGGCCAACATTTATTGAGTTCTTACTGTATTTCTCAGCCTGTCCTAATCTCATTACCTCATTCAGTCCTCCGAAAAATTTTTGTAGCTATTTGTACTTGCTTGTCCCCATTTGAGAAAGAGGAAAACCAAGGCGCAAAGGAAACCAGAGGCTCCCAGAAATGGAGTGGCCGAGCAGAGACTGGCGGTAGAATTGCAGTCTGTCTTACCCGAGGCTTGCCCCCATCTTAAACTGTTGCCACGTGTCTAAGTGCATAAGACACTACTTTTTGCAGTGATGTGTAAATGCCATCGGAGTATAACAGTAACGTAATTCTGAGTGCCTGTGAGATCTGTGTATGTCTGATACAATTCAAATTTGGGGATGTGCTCTGTACAGTATGCCCCTCGCCCAGGGATGGACCCGGATGCCTGTGCAGTTTTAAATGATCGGAGACACTTTGCCAAGATGGTTGTCAGAGGAATCAGAGAGATGCCATCAGGTAAAGCCGTGTTTGGAGAGGGCCCCCGGAGAATCAGGAGGGTTCCCTCTCCATGTGGGCACTGTGCTGGGCGGGGGTTGGCTCCTACAGCCCCGGGCGGTGGTGTAACCTGCCCAGGTCACTCCAGCTCTGGGTGGAATTGTCAGAAACCCAAGCCGTCTCCGCTGACCTCTTCTCCATCTGTCGCAAAGGCCACACTCCCCTCACTCTGCCTTGGGGGGCAGGTCTGAGGGCGGTGTTTGCAGCTGTCTCCATCTCTAAGTTCATGGTGCTTTAGGTCCATGCCGGCTGCCGCCTCACTCCTGCAGGTGCACCAGGGAGGCAGCACTGTAACTCGCTGCCCTGTCACCTGCAGCCAGTGTAAATTACCGGGTTGTCATGGTGAGCCAGCCGGGAAGGAGGCTCAGAGCCTGTGTTTGGGCTCGTTGCTCTCTTATTGCTTTTTAGCGTCTGGGGACTCGAGGTTCACGTAGCGGGGAGAGGCAGGAGTGATGGCAGAGATGCTGTGAGTTTATGCCTGCACCCACTTACCTTCCCATTTAGCAGCCCCACTCCAGTACTCTTGCCTGGGAAATTCCATGGACAGGGGAGCCTGGTGGGCTTCAGTCTGTGGGGTCCCACATGGTTGGACATTTAATAATTGAGCAACAACAGTCTAGCCCTCGTTTTCTATGAGCTGTTGTGCCCGTTGGATTAGCCTCTCCCAGGCTCTCTGTTAAGCAGTCACTCCTTTTGGAGTCGGTTATTTGTTCCCTTTAAAAAGTCATGAATCCTGAGTGGCTCAACATCCAGAGGTGAGGCAGGTGGGCTGCAGAGCGTATGACTGGCTGTGGAAGGCATGTCAACATGGTTCGTGAGAATAGCATGCTCCAGAGGCCCAAGAGTCCACATCTTCCCACTCCTTTCCATGTGGGAATGAAAATGTGCTTGAAGACAGAATTATGACTCTATTTTTCTGAACTTTGTCACCCAGACATTGAATGACCATTTAGTACTTGGAAGAAATGGCTTATATTTCTAGTACTTCCTCTTTCTACAAACAGCTCTTGCCTCCTTCCAACTGGAAATGTCCACCACCCCTCCAAAAATTCCTACCTTTTTTCCCCTTAGTCATCAAGATATTCTTTGTGATTTACAGCATATTTCAAAACATGCATGTGAATCTGTTGTTAATAGAACCTGGAGACACTCTTCGCTCAGAAAATCAATGTGCAGGATCCAAAGCAGAATGATTATTTTTCAAAATGTCTTTCCAGTTGAGTTGAAGAACTCTGGAAGTCAGAAACAGATTTTTCTCCTTGCTACTATTATTTGAACAGCAATTCTTTTCCCTTACAGGTTATTGCAAATTGTTGAGCATAGCTCCCTGCTTGGGGACATTTCTGTATTCTTTTCTCAGCCCTAGTCACTCTAAACCAGAATCAAGCCTCGAAGTGTTTGTATGATGCCTCCTTTCTGCTTACTGCATGGTAATAGGAATGTCAGTGAAAAGGATGATAGCCGTCCACTGTATGTGGTAAGACTCTGAATTTGAGTGTACAGCTAAACTCCCAGTTGTCCAAAGGAGGGTGGGAGAGGTGAGATTATTAAGAAAAGGTGTGCGTAGGCGAAGGGGAGAGTGGTCTCTCACAGCCATCTATAACCATAACATTCATTGTGGGGTTTAGATTAGCACATAATAGGAGCACCCTTGGAACAGGCATCTTTTCGGTGTATGGAAGTTGGGGGTTAATGCTATTCATTATGGCAGAATCCATGTGTATTTCAGGTGGAAGGTGATTTTGACGCACACCCTTCGCCGAGAGCAGCCCCGCTCCCTCAGATTCTCCTGGTTGAGGGGTGGGGGTGGTCATCACCCTGGGAAGAGCAGCCAATGGTATTTAAGGTCCTGGGGAAGCTGTGAAGTGGCCATGCTCACTTTCTGTGTTGGGGGCAGGGTGTAAGGCTTCTCACAGACCAGCGTGCTGGTTGTTCGGCCTGAATTGCTTTTCTTTCCCTGACTGTAGATTACTAAAATTCCGAGTATATAAACTTCACCCAGTTCTCTGTTAAAAAATCAACACACGTAGCCAAGAAGATAATTTTCTGTCTGCTCCCCCTGGTAAGAAATACTATTTGTATGTAGGAAAGAAAAAAAATATATATATATATATGATTTACAGATGGTTCAAAGGTTATTTAAAAACAAATTAAATTTGTGGTTATGTAATTTAAAAGTGTATACTTGCCTGGCAAAGTATAGAGCAAAGTAGTTTTATTGAATAAACTGCCTTTTTCTAGCAAGCCCTATCCAGGATTTGAACAATTTTTATTATGTAATGAGGGAACATTTCTTCTGTGAAACTTTTAACGTGTAACTGTTCTAATGAGAAGGCTGGAATTGGACGACCTGGTTTGTGCCCTTAAATGAGGCTGTAAACTCAGGCCTTCGCAGGGGGTTGCTCATGACCAGTGTCGCTGGGTGTGGTGGTGTGGGGTGTAGGTCAGGCCTGGGGACTCCTGAGAAACCTGATGCCTCCCGTCTCCCAGCTCTGCCAGGGTCTCTTGCCTCTAACCCATCCCAGCAGTGACCCCAGCGTCTGCCTTGAATGCAGGGCAGCTGATCCCCCAGCCCGGGGAGCAGCCCTGTCTTCAGGAAACACTGTCAAGCTTAGAGTCTCGTTTTCCTCGCTTTGTCTCCGTGAGATAGATAAGCCTTAGCATCCTCAGATGAAGTGCTGTAATTCACCCAAGGAGCTGGCACAGCGAGCGGGGCAGGTGCTGGTTGAATCTGAATCACCTCCCTTCTTCCCCTTTTCCCTGCTGGAGGAGCTGCTGGTCCTGGCCGTCCAGGTGTGTCCGTCTGTCCCTCCTGCTCACTCAGCCCTGCCGAGTTCCTGCCCCTCACATCCTCTGGCCAGGCTGGACCACGTGCTTCGTCCAACAGGCTGTGTGCTCTTGGGCCGCAGCAGTCTTTGGGACCCATGGTGACGCCGGCAGTGTGAACGTGCCTGGCACCCGGACTGTGGAGATGCTCTGCTGATGACGCCCAGGTGCGGCGGGAGGTGGCGTCTCTGGGGGCCACAGTCTGGGTGCTGAGCACGTTCTCACTGCGGCTTGGCCGTCCATCCCAAATACAGAGGGACTGTATTTGTCCTTGGTAGATTCTCTGTGTGTGTGTACATGCACAAATACATGAACACAGCTCAAGGCAGACATCAGGACTGCAGGGTTTCGTCCTCTTTACCTTATGTGTCTGCTTCCCTCCCATGGAGAAACCTGATTTTCAGTGACTCCTGCAAAGGCAGAATCAAGCGCTTGCTTTGTCCCACCATGTACCAGGATCAGTTCAGTTCAGTTCAGTCGCTCTGTTGTGCCCGACTCTTGGTGACCCCATGGACTGCAGCACGCCAGGCCTCTCAGTCCGTCACCAACTCCTGGAGTTCACTCAAACTCATGTCCATTGAGTCGGTGACGCCATCCAGCCATCTCATCCTTGGTCGTCCCCTTCTCCTCCTGCCACCAGTCCCTCCCAGCATCAGGGTCTTTTCCAATGAGTCAGCTCTTCGTATGAGGTGGCCAAAGTATTGAAGTTTCAGCTTTAGCATCATTCCTTCCAAAGAAATCCCAGGGCTGATCTCCTTTAGGATGGTCTGGTTGGATCTCCTTGCAGTCCAAGGGACTCTCAAGAGTCTTCTCTAGCACCACAGTTCAGAAGCATCAATTCTTTGGCACTCAGCTTTCTTTATAGTCCAAGTCTCACATCCATACATGACTACCGGAAAAACCATAGCTTTGGCTAGACAGACCTTTGTTGGCAAAGTAATGTCTCTGCTTTTTAATATGCTATCTAGGTTGGTTATAGGAGAAGGCAGTGGTGACCCACTCCAGTACTCTTGCCTGGAAAATCTTATGGACGGAGGACCCTGGAGGGCTGCAGTCCATGGGGTCGTGAAGATTTGGACACGACTGAGCGACTTTGGTTTCACTTTTCACTTTCATGCATTGGAGAAGGAAATGGCAACCCACTCCAGTGTTCTTGCCTGAGAATCCCAGGGATGACGGAGCCTGGTGGGCTGTCATCTATGGGGTCGCACAGAGTCGGACACGACTGAAGCAACTTGGCAGCAGCACCAGGTTGGTCATAGCTTTTCTTCCAAGGAGCAAGAGTCTTTTAATTTCATGACTGCAGTCACCATCTGCAGTGATTTTGGAGCCCCCCAAAATAAAGTCAGCCACTGTTTCCACTGTTTTCTCATCTATTTGCCATGAAGTTATGGGACCAGATGCCATGATCTTAGTTTTCTGAATGTTGAGCTTTAAGCCAACTTTTCCACTGTCTTCTTTCACTTTCATCAAGGTGCTTTCTGCCATAAGGGTGGTCTCATCCGCATATCTGAGGTTGTTAATTTTTCTCCCGGCAATCTTGATTGCAGCTTGTGCTTCTTCCAGCCCAGCGTTTCTCAGGATGTACTCTGCATATAAGTTAAGTAAGCAGGGTGAGAATATACAGTCTTAACGTAGGTTTCAGATTAACGCCAACAGCACCATCAGCGCTTTGTGTTTTTCCTGCATTTTCATTTTTCCTTGGCGTGCAACACTTTTCACTTTCATGCATTGGAGAAGGAAATGGCAACCCACTCCAGTGTTCTTGCCTGAGAATCCCAGGGATGACGGAGCCTGGTGGGCTGTCATCTATGGGGTCGCACAGAGTCGGACACGACTGAAGCAACTTAGCAGCAGCACCAGGTTGGTCATAGCTTTTCTTCCAAGGAGCAAGAGTCTTTTAATTTCATGACTGCAGTCACCATCTGCAGTGATTTTGGAGCCCCCCAAAATAAAGTCAGCCACTGTTTCCACTGTTTTCTCATCTATTTGCCATGAAGTTATGGGACCAGATGCCATGATCTTAGTTTTCTGAAGTTGAGCTTTAAGCCAACTTTTCCACTGTCTTCTTTCACTTTCATCAAGGTGCTTTCTGCCATAAGGGTGGTCTCATCCGCATATCTGAGGTTGTTAATTTTTCTCCCGGCAATCTTGATTGCAGCTTGTGCTTCTTCCAGCCCAGCGTTTCTCAGGATGTACTCTGCATATAAGTTAAGTAAGCAGGGTGAGAATATACAGTCTTAACGTAGGTTTCAGATTAACGCCAACAGCACCATCAGCGCTTTGTGTTTTTCCTGCATTTTCATTTTTCCTTGGCGTGCAGATCACTAGGGTTATGTCATCAAAGTGTTGCGTTTTAGTGTCCCTTGTTCCCGTTTGGATGGTTAGGCCACAACTCAGTACATCCTGAAATTCACTTGTCACTTTGTTTTTGAATTTTAGAGATGGTTTGTTTAAAATTTTTCTTCTGTAATTACGTAAAATATTTAAGAGGTTCGTCATAATCTAGAAAGTAAGCTACTGTCAGAGAAGTCCAGCTCTCATGGGTGTCCTTCCTTCCCCTGCAGTAAGTGGCCATTGAAAAACATTACGGTTCTTCCATTTTTGTCTTTACGGTGTGCGTATGATATAGTCTATAGGTAAAATATAAAAGTGTAAGTATATGCGCGTTCACACTGAGCCATGCTCTGTATCTCCAGAGGAAAGGAAACGAATCTAGTTATACTTTACACGTGAACACACAAACTGTAACCATTTTTGTTTGTTTGCTTTTCCGGCAGGAAGGGAGGTGGTGGGGCAGGAGTGAGCTGGTGTTTCTGCAGTCAGCTCCTCAGAGGGACGGGATTTGTTTTCAGCCCTCCTCACCCTTCCTGAGCGCGCGCTCTCTCCATCACTACCCTCGCCCATAATTACGCTCCAGCTGCTCAGGAGAGAACCTCTGTGGCTCTCTGCAAACTGTCCTTTTCTAGAAACTCCCCAGATGAGTCGTAGGAGGAACTGCTCCTTGCTTTCAGAATGAGTTCAGACGCCTGGTGGGGACTTTCCACTGCGGGAGGCCTGTGGTCAGCCTGCCCAGCTCTGGAGGCTGTCCAGCCGCTCTGGCCTCTGGGCCTCGAGTGCGTTTGAAAGCTCTCCCTTCCAACTGTGCAGGCCTTAGATGCGTAAAGAGCTGTCTTCTGATGGTAACAGAACCACAGCATGTCCGTCCGGGCTGTGAATGTGTTGAGTTATTCTTTGCCTTTAGGTTTTGTTTCACGTGATGAGGACACTGATGTGAGTAATGAAATGTGTGATCAGGAGCACACGTTAATTAAAGGGATGGCTGTGTATAGCGTGATGTAGTCTATAAGGGCTTTTATGAATACATTTTAACTTCCTTACATGTCCTTTAAAGTAGTTAATGTTCCACGTAGGGAGCTCAGCTCTGTGTTCTTTGGTGACCTAGATGGCTGGGATGGCGTAGGGGGTGGAAGTAGGGCCAAGGTCGAGGGAATATATGCATACATTCTGTTGCACAAAATTATAAAGCAATTATGAAACAGTGAAAGTGAAAGTTGCTCAGTTGTGTCCAGCTCTTTGCAGCCCCGTGGACTGTATAGTCCATGGAATTCTGCAGGCCAGAATATTGGAGTGGGTAGCCTTTGCCTTCTCCAGGGGATCTTCCCGACCCAGGGACCGAACCCAGATCTCCCACATTGCAGGCGGATTCTTTACCAGCTGAGCCACAAGGGAAGCCCATGAATCCTGGAGTGGGTAGCCTATCCCTTCTCCATCAAATCTTCCTGACCCAGGAATCGAACTGGGGTCTCATTATACCCTAGTAAAAAGGGTAATGTTCTAAATAGGCTGCCATGGTACATCAGCTAGTTTCAAGTTTGACCCTTATGCATGTAAGGTCATTTGATAGTTTAAAAAATGTGTATTTATGAAGAAAGGAACAGGACCTGACACCCACTGACCCTTCCCCCTGGTATCTGGTATGTTACATCCATTATCTCTTTTGGGAATTAAAACTCGTCTCTTGAGGCAGATGCTGCTGTTTAATTTTGGGTTTTTTGTTTCGTTTTGTCTTCGATGGAAAGCTGGGTGCGGGGCTTAGAGTAGTGTTGCTTGCCTGGTCTCAGGCAGCTAGTGGGCGGCCCAGCCCAAACGGAGCCTCGGTTTGTCTATAAACAAAACCCTTGCTGTTCCAGGGCACGCCAATGCCTCAACTTCCTTTTCTTGTCCTAAAATGAAACCTAGGGATCTTCTTTCACCAGATTAAGATTAGGTAACTACTTGTTAGCTAGAAATTTAGTTGACCCAACAGTTGTTAAAAACTATGAAAAAGGATGAGGAAATGTTACATGAACACTTGGAACAAATCCTTAAACAGTCATTCCTTGGAGTAAGAGGTGGAGATTTGCACGTTAAATACAATATTTAAAAATAACTCAACGTATTTTCAAGTGCAGTGTGTCATTTACCAGGAGAGATCTTTGACTTAGCTGTTGAAAGCCTCAATAAAATTAAAAGACTGAAAAACACAGAGGATGATTGCAGCAAAATAAGAAATTAGTATCAAAATGAGAAATTAATATCTTTTGCTATCGATTTCTAACATAATTTCACAGTGACAAGAGAAAAGACGTTGAAATCTTTGCACCTTGCTTTATGCCCCTGGATACGTCCCAGTGTCTCCTAGTTTCTAGACTACGGGAATTTGAATATAATTTGTATCCTGCTGTTGTGTGAACACTGTATAAATCTTTATTTATGTTGACTTGGTTTATAGTACTTTTCAGGCCTACTGTATCCTACTTTTCTGTCTATTCATTCCAGTAATTTTTGAGAGTTTGATATTGAAATTCTGATTTAAAAAATCTTCATTTATCTACTTAAAAATAATTGTAATACATAGTGGAACCATATGTAACTTTGTTCTGTATTTTCCAAGTCTCCTGTAAATGTGTTACCGTACTTTCATAATTAAAAAAAAAAAGTACTGTTTAAAATAATCTGATTTTCACTGTTGGAAGAGTTCCTGTAACCTGGGCCATGTGCCTGTAATACTTCACAGCTGTAATTTTTCCCTAGATCACAAGACTTTCTGTGCAACTGCTTAATTCACATACCCATTTTGGAGAAAACCTAAAAGGATATTTGTCTCAAGTATGTAGTGTTTCAGAATACTGGTTTGCCTAAGAAGAAATATAAAATTATTACAATTTTATACTTTCTGACGTGCTAGGTTTTTATTGTGTGTTTGTTAGACTTTTCTCTGGCAGGCCTAGTCAAATTTTACTTGCTACGCTTTAAACATTGAGAGGTCCTAAGATCATTTTATGGTTTGTTTAAAAAGAAGAGAAGTGGGATTTTTCTCCTGGTCAAATTAGAAGATAAAGTTTACTGAGGGTAAAAATAAGAGAAATAGCATAGAAATGTGTTATAAGCTCTGAAAAAAAAGAAGGTTATCATGGGAAAACATTCTTAATTATCATCAGTTCAGTTCAGTTCACTTGTGCACTCCTGTCCGACCCTTTGCAACCCCATGGACTGCAGCACGCCAGGCCTCCCTGCCCATCACCAACTCCTGGAGTTTACTCAAACTCATGTCCATTGAGTCGGTGATGCCATCCAGCCATCTCATCCTCTGTCATCCCCTTTTCCTCCTGCCTTCAATCTTTCCCAGCATCAGGGTCTTTTCCAAGGAGTTAGTTCTTGGCATCAGGTGGCCAAAGGATTGGAGTTTCAGCTTCAACATCAGTCCTTCCAATGAATACCCAGGACTGATTTGCTTTAGGATGGACTGGTTGGATCTCCTTGCAGTCCAAGGGACTCTCAAGAGTCTTCTCCAACACCACAGTTCAAAAGCATCAATTCTTCGGCGCTCAGCTTTCTTCACAGTCCAACTCTCACATCCATGCATGACCACTAGAAAAACCATAGCCTTGACTAGATGGACCTTTGTTGGCAAAGTAATGTCTCTGCTTTTTAATATGCTGTCTAGGTTGGTCATAACTTTTCTTCCAAGGAGCAAGCGTCTTTTAATTTCATGGCTGCAGTCACCATCTGCAATGATTTTGGAGTCCCCCAAAATAAAGTCTGTCACTGTTTCCCCATCTATGTTCCATGAAGTGATGAGCCACATGCCATGATCTTCATTTTCTGAATGTTGAGCCTTAAGCCAACTTTTTCACACTTCTCTTTCACTTTCATCAAGAGGCTCTTTAGTTCTTCTTTACTTTCTACCATAAGGGTGGTATTATCTACAGATCTGAGGTTATTATATTTCTCTCGGCAATCTTGATTCCAGCTTGTGCTTCATCCAGCTCAGTGTTTCTCATAATGTATTCTGCATATAAGTTAAATAAGCAGGGTGACAATATACAGCCTTGACGTACTCTTTTTCCTATTTGGAAGCAGTCTGTTGTTCCATGTCCAGTTCTAACTGTTGCTTCCTGGCCTGCATATAGGTTTCTCAAGAGGCAGGTCCGGTGGTCTGGTATTCCCATCTCTTTCAGAATTTTCCACAGTTTATTGTGATCCACACAGTCAAAGGTTTGGCATAGTCAATAAAGCAGAAATAGATGTTTTTCTAGAACTCCTTGCTTTTTCGGTGATCAAAATTCTCCAAGCCCGGCTTCAGCAATATGTGAACCGTGAACTTTCAGATGTTCAAACTGGTTTTAGAAAAGGCAGAGGAATCAGAGATCAAATTGCCAACATCTGCTGGGTCATCTGAAAAGCAAGAGAGTTCCAGAAAAACATATTTCTACTTTATTGACTATGCCAAAGCCTTTGACTGTGTGGATCACAATAAACTGTGGAAAATTATGAAAGAGATGGGAATACCAGACCACCTGACCTGCCTCTTGAGAAATCTGTATGCAGGTCAGGAAGCAACAGTTAGAACTGGACATGGAACAACAGACTGGTTCCAACTAGGGAAAGGAGTACGTCAAGGCTGTATATTATCACCCTGCTTATTTAACTTCTATGCAGAGTACATCATGAGAAACACTGGGCTGGAAGAAGCACAAGCTGGAATCAAGATTGCTGGGAGAAATATCAATAACCTCAGATATGCAGGTGACACCACCCTTATGGCAGAAAGTGAAGAACTAAAAAGCATCTTGATGAAAGTGAAAGAGGAGAGTGAAAAAGTGGCTTAAAGCTCAACATTGAGTAAACTAAGATCATGGCATCTGGTCCCATCTCTTCATGGGAAATAAATGGGGAAACAGTGGAAACAGTGTCAGACTTTATTTTTTTGGGCTCCAAAATCACTGAAGATGGTGATTGAGCCATGAAATTAAAAGACATTTACTCCTTGGAAAGAAGGTTATGACCAACCTAGACAGCATATTAAAAAGAGATATTATTTTGCCAACCAAGGTCCGTCAAGGCTATGGTTTTCCCTGTGGTCATGTATGGATCTGAGAGTTGGACTGTGAAGAAGGCTGAGCACCGAAGAATTGATGCTTTTGAACTGTGGTGTTGGAGAAGACTCTTGAGTCCCTTGGACTGCAAGGAGATCCAACCAGACCATCCTAAAGAAGATCAGTCCTGGGTGTTCTTTGGAAGGACTGATGCTAAAGGTGAAACTTCAATACTTTGGCCACCTCATATGAAGAGTTGACTCATTGGAAAAGACTCTGATGCTGGGAGGGATTGGGGGCAGGAGAAGAAGGGGACGACAGAGGATGAGATGGCTGGATGGCGTCACCAACTCGACTGACATGAGTTTGAGTGAACTCTGGGAGTTGGTGATGGACAGGGAGGCCTGGCATGCTGTGATTCATGGGGTCGCAAAGAGTCGGACACGACTGAGCCACTGAAACCTGAACTGAGATGAGTGCAATTGTGCAGTAGTTTGAGCACTCTTTGGCATTGCCTTTCTTTGGGATTGGAATGAAAACTGACCTTTTCCAGTCCTGTGGCCACTGTTGGCTTTTCCAAATTTGCTGGCATATTGAGTGTAGCACTTTCATGGCGTCATCTTTTAGGATTTGAAATAGCTCAACTGGAATCCATTGCCTTCCCTAACTTTGTTCATAGTGATGCTTCCTAATGCCTATTTGACTTCATTTTCCAGGATATCTGTCTCTACGTTGGTGATTACACCATCGTGATTATCCGGGTCATGAAGATATTTTTTGTACAGTTCTTCTGTGTATTCTTGCCACTCTTCTTAATATCCTATGCTTCTGTTAGGTCCATACCATTTCTGTCCTTTATTGAGCCCATCTTTGCATGAAATGTTCCCTTGGTATCTCTGATTCTCTTGAAGAGATCTCTTAGACTTTCCCATTCTATTGTTTTCCTCTATTTCTTTGCATTGATCGCTGAGGAGGGGTTTCTTATCTCTCCTTGCTTTTCTTTGGAACTCTGCATTCAGATGCTTATATCTTTCCTTTTTCCTTTTCCTTTCACTTTTCTTCTATTCGCAGCTATTTGTAAGGCCCCCTCAGACAACCATTTTGCCTTTTTGCATTTCTTTTCCTTGGGGACAGTCTTGATCCCCGCCTCCTGTTCAATGTCACGAACTTCAGTCCATAGTTCTTCAGGCACTCTGTCTATTAGATCTAATCCCTTGAGTCTGTTTGCCACTTCCACTGTATAATCATAAGGGATTTGATTTAGGTCATACCTGAATGGTCTAGTGGTTTTCCCTCCTTTCTTCAATTTAAGTCTGAATTTGGTAATAAGGAGTTCATGATCTGAGCCACAGTCAGCTCCTGGTCTTGTTTTTGCCGACTATATAGTACTTTTCCATCTTGGCTGCAAAGAATATAATCAGTCTGATTTTGGTGTTGACCATCTGGTGATGTCCATGTGTAGAGTCTTCTCTTGTGTTGTTGGAAGAGTGTGTTTGTTCTCTTGGCAAAACTCTGTTAGCCTTTGCCCTGCTTCATGCTGTACTCCAAGGCCAAATTTCCCTGCTACTCCAGGTATTTCTTGACTTCCTACTTTTGCATTCCATTCCCCTATAATGAAAAAGATATCTTTTTTGAGTGTTAGTTCTAGAAGGTCTTGTTCTTAATTATAAACTAACCCAAATGTTTGGATAGATCAGGAAAACATAAATAGATCCTGCGAGTCTTGGTGCAGAAGAGCAATAGAAAGGTTCTCAGGCCCTTGGGGGGAATTGTTGACCTGTAACAGCACCTGGTCAGAGAGGAATTGACTCCACATCTGAACTGAAATGGCCTGTCGGTACCAGGAGGACAGGTATGCAGGTTACATGCTGCTGCCGTTAGGGTGTGGTGGGAGAGAAAATAAAACGCCACTCTTCCTTGCCCAGTTTTGTCAAACCCCAAACAAAACAAGAGACGACCTAAGACCAAAAGAATAAACATGCACAACTCTGTTATGTGGTGGCGTCCCATTCTTCACTAAAATAAGTGCTTCTGTGACAAATATTTGCATGGATGGTGATTATTTTATATTTCATATTTAAGGTAATTTTTTAAAAATAAAGAGTCTTACAAGTAGGATAACAGAAGGAGAGAAAATGTATACATTTTCATCATTTGCCATTAAAAATAAGAGATATATCTTATTAAAATCAGAGGACAAAAAAGATATATCTTTTCCCTGCATTGCAAGAAGGGTCTACTATCCTTGAAAGCTGTGCTGTGCTTAGTCTGACTCTTGGTGACCCCATGGAGTATAGCCCACCAGGCTCCTCTGTTCATGGGGATTCTCCAGGCAAGAATACTGGAGTGGGTAGCCATTCCCTTCTCCAGGGAATCTTCCCAACCCAGGGATCGAACCCAGGTCTCCTGCATTGCAGGCAGATTCTTTACCAGCTGAGCTACCAGGGAAGCCCTTACCTGAAAGCTGCTGTTGCTAAGTCGCTTCAGTCGTGAGCTAGTAGCTTTGAAACTCTAGCACACGGCTCTCAGCAGCAGGTATATAGTGTCTGCTCTACATTCTGGTAACTTTGATCTGAGCTCCTTTAGTCAGCTCTGATGCAGTGCGGGGCATGTCAGAGTATTATGTTCGGTTCACACATTTGCCTGATGACTGTGTCAGTAATTAAATTGAAACCTATGTTTATGCTGCAGAAATTAAGGTTCATCTTTCTCTCTCCTTCTGTAGGCACATTTACCAAAAAAAAAATTTTGTTGATATGTTTATTGCAGAAAATTTGAAAGAGCCACGAAAATTATAGTCACTCATGACTGTGTCATCCAGAAGTAACTAGTAACAACCTGACATATTTCAATATGTATGTGTAACATGTGTGTAGACTATATATGATACCTTTGCACGCGTCTGCATATGCACATGTAATTACGTATGCATAATTATAAAGCGCGGTTGGGATTGTACAGCGCTTGTCCTCCGGGGCTTCCCTTTAACAGTATCTGTCACTAGTATTTCTCAATGTCATTCGTGTTCCTCTTAGACTTTGTTTCAAATGACTGTATGACATTGTATCATACTGCTTTGTCATAATTCACATTCTCTTGCTGCTGTATGCTTGGTTTATTTCCATTTAATCTAATCATTATTGTAGAACCTTTTTTGCACTTTTCTAATTAATGTGATTTGATGGCATAGCATATTATTTGATCAAAAATGTCTTGCTTCCTGTTCATTGAAAACTCTGAGTATTTGAGAAGCTGATTCAGGATTGTAATATTCATTTTTATATTTATCTTATAATACTTTTAATAAAAATACTTTGCATTTTAAATACCTGTTTTAGAAACTTAACTGTTGTCTGCTTCAGTTTGACCTCACGTCACCCACTCTTCCATGAAGATTGAATGTCTTCATGCCGAGGAGTCAGACTTCAGTGCAAGACCTGATGGATAAGGTTCCTCTTCTTGCAGCATTTTTTGCTTGGTGGAAAAGTATAATATGAAACAATTACCTAAATTATTATAGAATTAAAATTGTAATTTATGTTGCAAACCAAAAGTCACAAGGGGCTATTAGAACTTATACTTGAAGAATCTAAAGTGGAAAGAAAACAATTCTTCAATTAAAGTTATTCTTACTAATTTTTTAAACTAATTTATTATCTTGCTGGTTTTGTTATCTTTCATAGCTTATATTTAAACTAGAAAACCTCTGTGCTTGATCCGAGGAGTTGCCACAAACCAGACGATACAATGCAGGCATTTTATGTCTTCCTCTCACCAAATACCCAGTCTAGGAGAGAAGAAATCATTCATCCTTCTGGTTGAATGTTTGGCTTCTGAGCTAGAATCTTCTCTGAGTTAGCAAATTTCAAGGCAGAGTTGAATTCTTTCGGCCAGCATTGTGGTTTTGACACATGAGGTTTCATCATCATGGTCAAATGGCACCAACCTGCTCACAAAGGAAGTTGAGCCCAAAGCGAGCACAGTGATGCAGATGAACATGCGCCCAAGGCAGGCACCCAGTGAAGCCAGTGCTGCTTATAATTCAATGCAGTGAGACGTGGCCGAGCTGCATGGAATACTCAAGGCACGATGACGTAATGTTGGTTCTTTTGTTTTACCTTTCATTGCTCAGCAATTTAGTTAACAGAGATGTGTATTGGGCTAGAAAGCCTCTGGGCCGTTTTGGGGTCCAGAGTAGATTCAGCCTCCATCAGGTACAAAAGTTGGAACAAAAGCTGAGATCGAGAGTGATGAGTTAATGAAGAGCCACAGTACAGAATACAGAGCAGAAAATAAGCTTAAATGCCCTCAGATTTATTTGGTGGTGAAACAGGATAAGTAAACTGCCAGCAGGGTGACTGGGCAACGGGAGAAGGTTTGAGGAGGAAGGAGGTATCTTGAATTTACCTCCCATGTTATATGAGCCTTAGGCTAAAGGAATGTGATAGTCTGAAAAGCGCTAAGATTAACTGATACTCGTGTTTCCTGCACTTAAATTCACATAGTTAACATCTTGCCACATTTCCTTTATCTGTCTATATGTTCTGGCTTTGGTTTTGCTTGCAGTACATTTAAAAGTACATTAGAACCACCTACTTTTGTGACTTGACTCTATATATGGCTACCTTAGGGCTTCCCAGGTGGTGCAATGGTAAAGAATCCACCTGCCAATGCAGGAGACACAAGAGATGCATGTTCGATCTCTGGGTCGGAGAGATCCCCTGGAGTAGGAAATGGCAACCCACTCCAGTGTTCTTGCCTAGAGAATCCCAGGGATGGGGGAGCCTGATGGGCTGCCGTCTCTGGGGTCGCACAGAGTCGGACACGACTGAAGCGACTTAGCAATCATCAGTAAGATTCCTAAATCAATCAGGGAGTAAACCTATATCCATGATCCCGGGATGGCTCCAGAATTTTTTTTTAAACAGGGGTCCTCACCCTTGAAATGGTGAGGAGTCACTAGCCTAGGAACTTAAAAGCAAGCTCATGCTCACCCTTGCCCCCATTCTGGGAGTTTCGCTTGTGAGCGTTGTCTAGAAGATGGTCTTGAAGTTCATGTGCGCATCCTACAGTCTCAGACAGAACTGATTTTAAAAGGTCATCTCAGTTACCTTTTCTAAGTAGATTAGAATGGTCAGTAGGAAATGTGTTTTTGGAGGATGGGAGGGGAGTTGATATTTCTTCAAAATCCTTCCTAACAGTCAATAATCATCACACAATGGTTTTAAAACGTGAAGAATATTAGGGTGTGAGTTAATAAACCCCTGAGGCCTGAATGTTGGGTCATCACGTCTCTTCTGGGAGAGCTTCCTGACCCAGGAGTTGAACTGGGGTCTCCTGTATTTCAGGCAGATGCTTTACCAGCTGAGCTACCAGGGAAGCCCCTCTTTAGTGTGGGAAGGAAGAAATCCAGATGTTCAGATGTATTCTCACTGCTGTTACATCTATTTTTAAAAATGCCTCCCCATCTCTGAGATGTCTGGATCTGTCCTTTTACCCATTTTTTATAGAATCTAGAAGCTGAATGTGTGGGTTTGAGAAAGAAGATCATTTAAAACCAGAATGCTGCTATAAAGTAGAGGGTTTTGATCTGGGAGCATTTGCTAGTTGTCAGTATTGCTGGTGATTTGGAAAACATATAAAATTTATGTTTCCTGTGTTTATAAAGTTCTTACAAGTAAGTCTGAAAACTTTAGTTTTTGAAAATAGCATTCTCTCAGTCCTGTGTTTAGTGACATGCAGATAGTCAAAAAAAAAAAAGGTGGAAGGAAGCAATTGGTGATGTAAGTTACATTTTAGGCCACCTTGTGAGTTGACTGGCTCTTTTGAAGTTGATTCCCAAATAAAATTCTAGAGTCATTGCTCTTAATAGCTGAAAAGAACCTGAAGTTTCTTTGTTCAAAATATTTTGGGGCATTCTGATGGAACAAATATTTTGTTAGATGTTAAGGTTATAAAAATGAACAAAACGTGGCTCTAGCCTATAAAACCTGGTGAGTAAAGAGCTTCTGTGGGGATACTGTATTATGGAATGGAACCTAGAGGTCGGAGGTGGATCCCCCAGTTTTGCGGGGTGACTTCCCCACTTGGGCAGGCATCCCAGGTTCATACAGCTCCTTAGAGGTGGTGGCCTTGCTGACGGCTTCCTGGTCTCTTGACATAAATCTGATGATCTGGTTCATACTGGGTTGACCTGTTCAAGGCTTTGAGAAAGAAAATTTCATTCAGCACCTCTCTTTAAGGTAGCTTACTCTGTGTGCTTAACGGCTCTTTCATTGAGATTCTTAGTCATTTCAGCCATGAAATTAAAAGATGCTTACTCCTTGGAAGAAAAGTTATGACCAACCTAGATAGCATATTGAAAAGCAGAGACATTACTTTGCCAACAAAGGTCCGTCTAGTCAAGGCTATGGTTTTTCCAGTGGTCATGTATGGATGTGAGAGTTGGACTGTGAAGAAAGCTGAGCGTCGAAGAATTGATGCTTTTGAACTGTGGTGCTGGAGTAGACTCTTGAGAGTCCCTTGGACTGCAAGGAGTTCCAGCCAGTCCATTCTGAAGGAGATCAGCCCTGGATGTTCTTTGGAGGGATTGATGCTAAATTAGCTGAAACTCCAGTACTTTGGCCACTTCATGCGAAGAGTTGACTCATTGGAAAAGACTCTGATGCTGGGAGGGATTGGGAGCAGGAGGAGAAGGGGACAACAGAGGATGAGATGGCTGGATGGCATCACGGACTCGATGGACGTGAGTCTGAGTGAACTCCGGGAGTTGGTGATGGACAGGGAGGCCTGGCGTGCTGCGATTCATGGGGTCACAAAGAGTCGGGCACGGCTGAGCGACTGAACTGAACTGAACTGAATGTGCTTATCTCATAGGTTTTTTAACTTTCTTTTTCCTGGAGGAGGAATTCCCACTGTAGATCCAAAAACAATTTGAGTATCACTTGAGTGATTTTTAATCTGGTGTCACACGTTCTCTGAAATCCTGTACTGTTACCATGTACCTCAGGATAAAGGCTCAGATCCTTTTTGTGGCTTTTATTCCTTCCTCATCTTGCCTACTGCTGCAGCCACATCCTCCTCTTTTACACGTGAACTTCAGAAAGGTTGGATGCCTACCTGCCTGTGGTTCAGCTGACTTGATGTGCTGTTTCCAGCTTCATGCTTTTCCCAGAACCTCTTGACTCCACTTCTGCTGTGGACTCATCCATCTTTCTGAGAGCTTCGTCCTGGGGAATCCTCCAGAACCCTCAGTTCAGGTCAGTCGCTCAGTCATGTCCAGCTCTTTGCAGCCCCATGGACCACAGCACGCCAGGTTTCCCTGTACATCACCAGCTCCTGGAGCCTGCTCAAACTCATGTCCATCAAGCTGGTGATACCATCCAGCCTTCTCATCCTCTGTCGTCCCCTTCTGCTGCCTTCAGTCTTGCCCAGCATCAGGGTCTTTTCCAGTGAGTCAGCTCTTCACATCAGGTGGCCAAAGTATTGGAGTTTCAGCTTCAGCATCAGTCCTTCCAAAGAATATTCAGGACTGATTTCCTTTAGGATGGACTGGTTAGATCTCCTTTCAGTTCAAGGGACTCTTAAGAGTCTTCTCTAACACCACAGTTTAAAAGCATCAATCCTTTGGTGCTCAGCTTTCATTATGGTCCAACTCTCACATCCCTGGGCTGGGCCAGTTGAGGGACAGCACCTACCACCCCAGAATGGTGTTTTGTGACAGTGCCTCATCCCACCGCTCCGTAACCGTAGCTGATGCTCAGCTGTTGGACCTTCCGTCCTTGTTGCCCTTCATGTGCACACAGATCACGTGTAATTGTATGAGCACTATGTGTCAGGCCTTACCCACGTGCTGTCCTGCAGCGGCTCCTCCTGCCTCCGGGCCTTTGTTCGAGTTGTGTATTCCCCTGGCTGTACCAGATGGAGTTCTTTCCACATCATTTAGGTTTCGTCTTAAATATAGCATCTCTTTTCTTCACATTTGTTCCCAAACTTAGGTTGCCCAGCACACTGGTAGGTGTTTGATAAATGCTAAGTAATTAATGAAACTTTTAAAGCTGCATTTTTTCATGAGACAGGAGGTGTGTCCACACACCTGGGTATATTTAAAATTTTTTGCTATTATTTTTTAGGTAATGTAAGTGTTTTGGATTCTAATTTGCTTTCCCTTGGAGAATATATCTTTTAGAGGATATTAAGACAACCACCTCCACGTTTATGTTGTTCATCAACCACCCATGGGAGCTTGCTCCCTGCGAATTCAGCCAGAATTCTCATCAATAGATGATCACATGTCAAATGACAGGTTACAGAATTTGATACTTTGTTGCATCTTATGGATTAAAACATATGTTTTAAGATAAAGGCATTTTTAAATTTATCAAGTGCTGTTAGTCAAGGTTCTGTGGACAAGAATTGCTTCTGTTTTCCAATCTGTAGCCATATGAAGTGTAAACTAGCCATTATATATTTTTAAAAAATATATTTATGAAAGGAAACTGTTCAATTGTAATATAAGCTGAACCTGATAACCGCTGAAGGATAATCTGTTCAGCTTCTCCATTCTGTAGCATTATTAACAGATAATTGACTGGTCAAAAAAGTAAAAGCAAACCTTGATTTTTCTAAAGAAACGAACTTGCAGAGGAAACGGTGTGTGTTGAGTGCTGAGTGTTTCCTGGTCATCATAATGGATGGTCTCCCTGCTCCTCTTTCTCTGTGTCTCTCTCTAAGAAAGCCAAATTGCAGGATGGTTAGTATCGTAAAGGATTCTTCTCTCAAACACTAGGATGCCCAGATACAAAGGGGACACAGTGAGATACTGCCTCAGTAAATGAACCTCAGCAAATCATACCCCTCTTTGGATTCTCAGTTACGTTATGTAAGTGGTCATACAGATGGATTTTTTTTTTTTAACTCTGATTTTCCTAAACTCCTCTCCCATCTATGGAACGGTGGAAGGTGTTCTAAAAATACGGAATGAGAGAATGCACCGCTGTTACTTTAAGAAGGAAATTAAGCAGGGAGGGAAGAGGTGGATGTTGTGCCTGCTGACATTTGTGGCCTCTTTTTCATTTGCGTAAGAGGTGGACTGGCTTTTCTGTAGCTGCGTTGCCATGGAGAGGTAGTGGGGGAGGACTCCTAGGACCGCAGCCTGAGTGAGCAGTTCCTTCTCAGCGCTGCCCCCGAATGTGACGTGCGGGGCGGGGGGCCCGGGTGGCTCAGATCCCGGGGGGCCGCTGGCCTGTCATGCCTGGTAACGTGACTGTGCAGAGACCCCTGGGGTGACAGACATGTTCGTGGGAGCGCCTGTGGATTCTCTGTGTGAAGTGAATGGATTGTAATGTTGTATGTATTCCCACCCTTCCTGATTTCTTCCACTCGAGATTCGATGAAAAGAGTTGAAACAGATTAAGCCAAATGTACGCCCTTGTGACAACAAGAAACCGACTCACTTCAGTCGGCATGTTTGTGTGTAGGTGCATGACAAAACAGCAAGTCAAATAAACGATGACGGGAGTAGTACACTCAGAAAGACCTAACAGGGTAGGTGAGACCGGGGCCAGACCAGAGTGTGTCACTCGCCTGGGGTCATGAGCATATGGGTGTTACAGAGCTGGTAGCCGGAGCAGACGAGAGCATGGAACAATGAAAGTTGTAAGGATTTTCCTACGTAATAGGTAGAGGAAGATCAGTCGTGTGTTTTATAGACAAACCTGCTTGTGTCTTAGGTGAATGTTAGGAATTTTGTCATTGCTGTTAATAGGCTTTATTGGAAATAGTTTTATGTCAAACAGAAAATTCTTGTTAACGCATTTGTAGCAGCATCATTTTGGGGGGTCTTGTTGGTTCTCTTGACGTCAGTGGTAGATTAAATATGATGACTATTTTGGGTCTTTTGTTTCCTTGTGGCTATCATTGTGGATAATGCCTTTGTTTAACAACAAATGTGATTGGTAATTTTAGCTGAAACTCTGAGCTGCTGTTTAAAATATTTCTACATCAAATATGTTTCTCTTGAGGAAGTCATATAAGATTAGTTAAACTTACCAAATATAAAGAAACTTATTTGACATATCAGTCTTCTGATGAAATCTGAATGATTGTTTTATAGTAGTTGAGTCAGAAATGGTTTAGGTGAAGATGAGTTGTATGGCCGTTACAGTCATTAACTGCTTATTACAGCTTATTTTTAAGGATAACTAATTGCCTAATTTAACCCATGAAAGAAATGCTAAACCGAGTCTTTTTTTTTTTTTAATAAAGGTAGTGTTAAGTAAAATCTAGACATGGTATCATTCATAGTGGGGCATAGCACTACTATAGTGCTACTGTAAAGATTTGTAAAATGTACAAATTTATTACTGAATTTACTTGGAAACGATCATTTCACATTAAGACATTTTGGAAATTTTTCAGTAAAAGTGGAGATTGTATATATATTTAAAACTTTCTTAAGTGATAACTTTGTCCTACTAAAACCTGCTACTTCTTTTGTGTTTGAAACATTATATATTAAGAATAATTTCCTTACTTCTTAAATATAATATTTAGAGGTATAAAAGTTTATAAATTACTAGGTATAGATGTTGATGGAGTTGATATTTTTCATTATTTTTCTTAGTTTTTAAATTAATTCCCAGGTATACCCATTCAGCAGGAGACCAAAATCAGTTTTCTTGATTCCTCATACAAGTGAAAGGGTGATGAAGTGTGAAATATTTGCACATGGTTAGATAAAAACAGGTAATTCTTGGGCATCCCATGTGACCCAAGAATCTGCCTGCAGTGCAGGAGACCTGGGTTCGATCCCTGGGTTGGGAAGATCCCTTAGAGAAGGGAAAGGCTACCCATTCCAGTATTCTGGCCTGGAGAATTCCATGTGAATGTTAACTACAAGCTAAAGTAGTATTCTAAACATTTACTCTCTTGTCTTTTCTGAATCTCACACACTCTTGTCAGGGAGGTGCTGTTTTTTTTTCCTCCTTCCCTACGCCCCCATTTTATGGATGAGGAAACTGAGGTCTGAGGGTAATGTAATGTCCCAGAGATAAGAGATGGACAAGGATTTGAACCCAGGACAGGTTTTGGCCACCACTCTGTTTTGCATGTTAAATTCTAGCCTGGCACAGTGTGAAAAGCTTTCCATCTGGGTTTCCTGAGATGGAACCCCAGCTTTTTTACATCTTAGCCAAGTGATGGCAGAAGTTGTACCTCTTCTTGCCTCAGTTTTTTTTTTTTTTTTCCACATTTGACAACAGAATACATGTGAGTCCTTTAGTTCTAGTGCAAATGTGAAGGCTGGTTCCCTTCACACCCATGGCGATAGTTCTTGCTGTCATGTACTGCCCATTCATTATGTTAAAGCATAAGGTTGTAATCCAAATTATGTTTTATTGTTCCATTTGGAAATAATTACTAGGATAAAAGAGGAATAGAGAATATGATTAAGCAATATTGAACCTTTTTCAGATGTCCATTCAAATATGGATCATTTTAAAGCAGAGTTTGGGGCTTCCCAGGTGGTTCAGGTGCTAAAGAATCCGTCTGCAGTGCAGGAGACGTGGGTTCGATCCCTGGGTCAGGAAGACCACCTAGAGAAGGAAATGGTAGCCTACTCTAGTATTCTTGCCTGGAGAATCCCATGGACAGAGGAACCTGGCGAGCTGCAGTCTATGGGGTCACAAGAGTCAGACATGACTTAATGCCTAAAACAGCACAAACCCCACAAAGCAGAGTTTCTCAGTCTTGGCACTATTGACGTTTTGGGCAGGTAACTCTTTGTTGGCAGGGCTATCCTGTGTGTTGTGGGATATTTGGCAGCATCCCTGGCCTACACCCAGTGGATGTCAATCCCTCCCCTTCCCCTGTGACAACCAGAAGTGTCTCCAGACACTGTCAGATACCCTTTGAAGCATAGAATCACCCCTGGCCAAAAATCACAGCTAGAGACGTACAAACATGCATCAAACAAGTGGACATAGGTAACTACAGTGTGTTAAGGATGCCAGGAGCTGCCGCAGGTGAGAATGAGGCGGGGAGTGGACTGCTCCCATGGCAGGTGTGGCTGCGTGTGGGGTCCAGCAGGGAAGGGGCTGAGAGACGCGGAGGCTGGCGCGCAGGTCTGGGTGGGAGGTCTGGGTGGGAGATGCGGGCCAGGGCCAGGAGTGGAGATAGGCGGTATGGGCAGGTTTTCGGAGGGAGAGCCAGAGGGCCTAGAGTTTGCTGGAATCTTGCACTCTTGACAGAGAGGAGTAAAAGGACGGGGAAGCTCTGAGGAGTGGACGCAGGGCAGGCTGCCCGCCAGCCCAGTGAACCTCGGGGCCTGCCTGGCCGTGCCTGGGACTCTGGTGTGTTTCTCGGCAAAGTTAGGAGTAACGGACTGTCCCCCTTTGTGAATATTGGGAACTGTGATTCTGAGACCCGGTATGATTTGCCGTGCTTTACGGACAGGGTGTGACCCTGCTTCTTCCTGGGCGCCTGTCCCCGCCCAGGTCTGTGTCCAAGTGCAGCCACTTGCAAAGTCAGTTCTTGGGACAGCAAGTGAGGATCTTGCTTTTCATTCCCAAGTGGGAAGTTGACAGATTCTTTCAAGTAGTGCACCCCAAGAGTGGCTTCGGTATACACCCTAAATTGACCAAGCAGTAGGGACGGAGCGTTCCAGGCCCGCTCTGTAGCAGAGCATTGAGGCAGACCCGATGGAATTCCTCTCTTTCCCCAGCAGGTGACTCCCGCAGGCTGTTTAGCGATGCTATTTCAGTAAGATCACCATGAGTGTGATTTACTGATCTTTTGTTAATGGTAGTGAGTAAAGTCGCTGGCTTGTAGTTGCAACGTACATGTGAATATTACACGATTCTAATGCCCATGACCTCAGCTGTGATGATAAACCCTTTAACCCCCGTGAAATGATGTTGCTGAAATTGGGTGTATCTAAGTGTGGAGAATGGAAATTCATCTTTGAGCCAGGGCCACAGCCTGTCGTTGTTAACTCTGGTGCCCAAAAGGAGACAACGGGGAGAGAGGCTGCTCTCCCGAGAGCTTTGTGGGGCTTTGTTTCCGCACCCCCGGCTCCTCCACATCCCCACTCCGGTTCTGGTGATCGGTTAGATCAGTTCTTGGCTGTTTCCTTTTCCTTTGGGAAAAGACATTTTCAGCCCGATTTTCCACCCTGAGTCGCCGTGCCAAGTGGGCCTGAGTAAGGTAGTCGAGACGTTTTGTCTGGTCACTAGCTCTGACAGGTGTGAGTTCAGCCACGTTTGAACACGTGCTGTGTTTCGAGGGTTGCACTTGTGCTGCGGGGTCCATTTTCCAACCACTAGGGAAGATAGATGGAGAAGGCACTGGCACCCCACTCCAGTACTCTTGCCTGGAAAATCCCATGGACAGAGGAGCCTGGGAGGCTGCAGTCCATGGGGTCGCGAAGAGTTGGACACGACTGAGTGACTTCACTTTCACTTTTCACTTTCATGCATTGGAGAAGGAAATGGCAACCCACTCCAGTGTTCTTGCCTGGAGAATCCCAGGGACAGGGGAGCCTGGTGGGCTGCCATCTCTGGGGTCACACAGAGTCGGATACGACTGAAGTGACTTAGCAGCAGCAGCAGGGAAGATAAAAGAGAGATTTACCCATCAGGCAGCTTAAAAATCTCAGAGATGGAAAAGAAGTTCATGCATAGTGGAGAAGTGGAGAAATAAGTGAGATGACAAGGGACAGTGGGCAAAGGGGATAAAGTTAAATACCCTTAAATAGATACTGCATTCCATCCAGTTGTTTCAATAGATGAAGTTCTGTGGGATGCCCAGAAAGGTAAGAAAAACAGCTTTTCTGGATTTATGTATAGAAGTTTCCCAAGAGTTGGGATTTAAGCTTGGTCATGAAAAACTGGGGAGGAATGGATAAATAGGGGCTTCCCTGGTGGCTCAGCAGTAAAGAATCCACCTGCCAGTGCAGGAGATGCAAGTTCGATCCCTGGGTCGGGAAGATCCCCTGGAGGAGGGCATGGCAACCCACTCCAGTATTCTAGCCTGGAGAATCCCAGGGACAGAGGAGCGTGGAGCGCTATGGTCCATGGGGTTGCAAAGAGTCAGACCGACTGACTTAGCGACTGAACAGCAATGACAACACAGATGAATACTGTGGGCCAGGACGTCGGTGGCCAGGATAGATGTTCATGTGGTGTTTATGATTTTACCAGGTGATCCAGGCCTGAAAGGAATAACCTTCCACACACGTGCGTGCATGCTCACAATGCCAGAGGAGCCAGCGTGCCTGGGCACACACCGTGGCGGCCCCAGTGGGGATCAGGAAAGGCTTTGAGAGCACATGACACTTAAGCTCAAACACGAAAGAGGAGTTGCCAGCTTGAGCAGAACAGCCTTTTAAATGATACGGAATAGTAATATAGCTTAGCATTAAGTTGACGTTTGGGAGGCCACATGCCTGGGTTGAAAGCCGGCAGACAGGTTTCTCCATGATAGTGCTGCGTTTGCTTCCAGGAGCTCTGGTTTGCTTCTCTGTTGAGTGGAGGTCATGAGTGGCTCCTCCCTCCTGGGTGGGTTTTGGGGGAGGGTTGAGTGAGTGGGTCCCCATCGAGTCCTCAGGATGGTGTCTGCACAGGGCAGGCACTTATGTTTTAGCTGTTACTGGTAGATTTCTCCCCAGTAGGGTCAGAAGGAGGGTGAGGGCATCCCAGACAGGTGTGAGGGAAGCGGTTCTCAGAAGGAACCCCAACAGTTTGAAGCCACACTGGGGGCGGGCGAGCTGCGGGTGGGCAGTCCCAAAGGCAGTGCCACCTCTCCTCTTGGAGGAAGGTTTCCAGGAGGACGGATTCTAATGATGGCTCTGATCAGGTAACTTGTGGTTCCTCCACCCAGTTTTTAAAAAATGCATGCGTGTGTTTATTCTATTTTGCTGATTTGTTTAAGATATATTTTAGGGAGTTTAAGAAATAGTTAATGGTATCTTGGGTACCCTCATGTGCTACAATATTATTGAAAAGAATTTTCAATCACACTGAAAGAGCGTGAATTTTTCTCAAGTTCAATTATATTCCAGTGTGCTTTCACTATAATTTGCCAGACTTGGCCTGCATGACACAGCCTCTGAAACAAATGCCTACAGTTGATACACAACCACAGCTATTTTTGGCTTGACTAGATCAGATCCATACATATGAGGTTACAAGCCTAATTACTATTATTTTTGGCCAGAGTCCTTGACAGTGTGGGAGGTGGCCAAGTACTTCCTTTGCGGAAAGAAATGACATTTGTTCATTGTTTCAGTTGTGATGATTGTTTAAAGTATATGGGGTCTTTTTTTTTTAATGATTGTTTTTAAAGATGCAGATTAGGAATTTTATATGTTGTAAAATTTATCATACATAAAAGTTTGTTCATAACCAACTTAACTGTTCTAAGGGTCCAATGCTCTCTTATTATTGCTCATGAACTGTTATTACTAGATAATGGTGAAGACAAATAAATAGAGTACATATTCATGTTTACATCTAACGGTGTGGTGGTTACGTTTCAAACAAAGTAACAGATACATACACTCTCTATATTGTACAAACAGACATTCATTGCACACATGCTTTGCACATGTATACAAAATCATACGAACTGTTATTTGATTATTTAGGCTAATGGACTCAAACAGTAATGTGAATGGTTCCCAAAGAATTTATTTTCCTAAAATATAATTTAACATAATGTAATCAGAAAATTTAACGATGCATTTTCTAAGTGTTTGTTGTTTTTGGAAGTCCTTTTAGGGACTTTGGCGCTTCCTTTGTAGCTCAAAAGGTAAAGAATCTGCCTGCAATGCAGGAGACCCCAGTTCAGTCCCTGAGTCAGGAAGATCCCCTGGAGAAGAGAATAGCTACTCACTCCACTTCCCTGGTGGCTTAGATGGTAGAAAATCCACCTGCAATGAAGGAGACCTAGGTTCGATCTCTCAGTCAGGAAGATTCCCTGGAGAAGAATGGAAACCCACTCAAGTGTTCTTGGCTGGGAAATCCCATGGACAGAGGAGCCTGGTGGGCTACAGTCCATGGAATTGCAAAGAGTAGGACATGACTGAGTGACTTAATACTTTCACTACACTTTATGGACTTCTTCTCTCTGCATGTCTTGCCAGTAATAAAAAGCTATGGTTGACCGTTAGTATGGAGGTCCACACCTGTGACAGCTATACGTTTCTGCACTTCTTTTCTTTACATTTTGTATTTGTAATGAACCAAGTCACTAATCTTAGCATATTAGTAACTGGAATATTAGTAACTGGAAATGGTTATATGCTATGTATTTTCTTCTACTGCTATTTTCCTCTGCAAAACTATGAAAAGTTTGGGAACTTTTCTTCTAGGCCATTTATTAATTTATAGAACAGAATGCCGGAGAAGGCAGTGGCACCGCACTCCAGTACTCTGCCTGGGTCACGAAGAGTCGGACACGACTGAGCGACTTCACTTTCACTTTTCACTTTCATGCATTGGAGAAGGAAACGGCAACCCACTCCAGTGTTCTTGCCTGGAGAATCCCAGGGACGGGCGAGCCTGGTGGGCTGCCGTCTATGGGGTCGCACAGAGTCGGACACGGCTGAAGCAACTTAGCAGCAGCAGCAGCAGCAGAACAGAATGCATAATAAGGATTGTTTACATATGTAGTTAATTTAAACTTTAGGTTTTTTTTTTTTAGGTCTGTTTTTCTTGTTACCAAATTTTAATTCTTCCCTGATACCGTATAGAACGGTAGGACTTAACAGCATTTACCTGATAAAAGTGTCAAGACTATTTGCTGGGTGTCCAGCAGGCTGTGGGGACTCAGTGATTAGCACCTGCCTGGCCCCTGTCCTGGGGGGCCCCTCCGGGCGGTAAGGAATCAGACCTCACTGGAGAATTGCTCCCAGTAGCATGAGGTGCCTGCTGTGACAGGGACAGAGTCACATGCCGTGAGTGCTTCGCAGTGGCCCCTGGGTCTTGATGAACAACACAACGAGAGGGCGTTTTACTTTATTTTGACTGTGATTCCCACCATGAAGATCACATTTGTGGTTGGTGACTAAACCTGTTGGACTTCGTTTTCACTTTTCTTCATTCCCCTCCACCACCTATTTAGAGTTTTTCATAGCTTTTTACCTTTGATTCTTGCTGGTTGGGAATTACCCTTTGGGAGAGATGCAAATAGGACTGTTTTAGGTTGAAAAACAGACTTCTTAACTGACCTGAATATTTTTGACCAACCCGTTGAATTAGATAAATTAAAATGTAAAGAATGGTGGATCTGGGACTTCCCTGGTAGTCTGGTGGTTAAGATGCCATGCTTCTGCTGCGTGGGACCTGGGTTCCATCCCTGGTCAGGGCACTAGGGTCCCGTAAGCTTTGCAGTATGGCCAAAAAAATAAAAAATCCAAAAGAATAGTGTATTGTAATATTTATAAGATATTATTGCTGCTGATGATGTTCAGTTGTGTCTGATTCTTTACAAGCCCATGGACTGTAGCCCACCAGGCTCCTCTGTCCATGGAATTCTCCAGGCAAGAATACTGGAGTGGGTTGCCATTTGCTTCTTCAGGGGATCTTCTTGACCCAGGGGTCTAACCTGCATCTTTTGAATCTCCTGCATTGGCAGGCGGATTCTTTACTGCTGCACCACCCAGAGTGATGAGTAAATGTTAAAATAACCACAATTTGGAAGGAGGAAACAGATATCAAATAGTTTGAAAGAATGGAATAACACTGAGTTGAAGTGAGAATATTGAAAAAAAGAATCCACAAGTATGCCTGTATATTCATATGTGTACATTCAGATACGTGTGTAGATACGTGCACACATAAGTAGTATATGTATTTTTTAAACATGTAAGTAAATAAGCACATATACTTTTAGAGAATTGAGGGATTCAAGTTTTATTTTTGATTTGACTACCCATATTTATACATATATACATATATTTTTATACATTTATATTTCAATGAATAATACATCTTTAATATAAGTGATAAACTTAATTCAAAAAAGTTAAGTAGCACAGAAACATGTACAACTTAAAAAATGAGCATTTCCCCATTTTCCTGCCCTTGCTTTTTATCTCTTACTCAGAAGTAACCACCTATATTAATTTCCCATCACTTTTTTCACAAAAGTTTATGCAGAAATTGTAGCATCATTTAAAAAAATGCGCTCATGTCCACAAAAAAATCAAATTCCATAATATCTACTGATCTGAACCACTAGTCTTAAATTTAAGATTCTCATACTAACTCCATAAAGTCATTGCTCAAATCCCCAGGGTTGTAAGTATAAATCGAAAGCAAAATCCATCCCAGTTGAAAACCATCTACTCATGAACTGATGAAGTTTGGCTCCACTCAAACCTCTTTGTTTGATTTCTGCTTCCCATTTATTCCCACCCATCATATTACTGATTTTTCATTTTTCACTGATAATAGTTTTATTTATAGAATTATTTACAGAATGCATTTGAAATAGTTTGAGAACAAAATGCTTCCAATGATCTCTTGTAACCAAACATGATAAAACACAAACCAGAATCTATTAAAATAAACAAGAAGTCTAGACTGTTAATTCTGAATCTGTATGTCCAGCCTTGACCTGTCAATCGTATTCTATTTGGCTTCTCTTGAAGCTGCTTTCCTGGAATAAGCCCCCGTCCCTTCAGTCTCATGTTACAAATTCACTATCAGGTTTGCAGAAGGACTTCTCATCCCTCATAGACCGAGGTTCTCTGTTCATTTGTTCCTATAGTAAGTGATTGAATGATCCCTGAATGTTCATAAAATGCTCTCTCTGTCATATGTGTGTATTGTGCTAAGTGTGAATAGATGTGACAAGCAGGCCTTTTGCTTCTGGGTCACATAGACTGGTACCATCTTTGGTCCAGCCACCAAAACCTTAACTTCCCATGTTAGTTTAGACTCTTGATCCTTACTCGATATGCTAGCTTTTTACCACCTTCTCCTCTTACTCTGCATAATTGCCTTCTGCCATGTAACACCTGGGTGGCTCAGACCATAAAAATCTGCCTGCAATGCAAGAGACCCAGGCTTGATCCCTGGATGGGGAAGATCCCCGAAGAAGGGCATGGCTACTCACTCCAGTATTCTTGCCTGGGGAATCCCATGGACAGAGGAGCCTGGCGGGCTACAGTCCTTTGGGTCACAAAGAGTCAGACATGACGAAGCAACTGAATGTGCAGGGGTGCTATCCCTGGGTCAGGAAGATCCCCTGGAGAAGGCAATGGCAACCCACTCCAGTACTCTTGTCTGGAAAATCCCATGGATGGAGGAGCCTGGTGGGACAGGACTCAGTGACATCACTTTTAGTTTCACTTTCCAGAGGCTGTTAACATAATCACGAAACTCCGTTTTCTTTCTAGGCAGCCAGATGTTATCTCAATACAATTGTGAAGTTTGGGTATGAATTCCCTCCAACTTCCTTCTCATCAGCAGACTTTTCACATGACCCACCCTTCTCCTGTCTTCCTTCTGACCTCAGAGCATCGCCCTGGGTGTTTCCCTATTCAAAATCAGCCCTCCGCCTAGACTCCAGGCTGGCCTCCACTTTCCTCAGAGCCTTGCCCTCCACATCACAACTCTTGCCTGTATCTCTCCTCTGTTTTTATTGGTTTCGTCCCTTGGGTCTGTGGCAACCCACTCCAGTATTTTTGCTGGGAGATCCCAGGGACAGAGGCGCCTGGAGGGCTACAGTCCATGGGGTCACAAAGAGTCAGATATGACTTAGAGTGTAAACAACAATAGCTTGGGTCTGTAAACACCCTTGAAAAACACGTCAAACCAAACAACCTTCCTTTACGCTGTGTTTCTCTCCGGACCTCAAGTTCACTGTCTTCTTTGCCGAGTGCTTTGAAAGACAGTTCTGCTCTATTTTGTCCACCTCCCATCCCATCAACTTTCTCAGCCCTCTGCCAGCCAGCCTCTCTTTCCACTTCAAGGCTTCAGGAAGCGTTACTGGGACCTCCTAACTGCTCAATCCAGTGGAAGCTTTTTCCATCTTCCTCAGTTGCATCATCTTCTCATTTGTCAATGAAATACTGTTCTCTTGACTTGCGTGGCCAAATTGTTTCTGATTCTCCTAATTTTTTCAGCTTTTTTAAATTTTTTGGCCTTTTTCTTGGGTTTTTCTTCCTCTAGCTCTCATCCCACCAGTGATTTTTAACTGGAGGGTAGGTGGCCCATTAAACATTTGGCAAAGCTTTAAAAATTTATACAATCTGGGACACCATTCCTATAGTTTCTGATTCAGTACATCTTCCTAGAAGCCTATAATACAGCGGTTCTATGATAATAGTCTGTTGTACAAAGGTACCACAGTTTACTAAACCATTTCTCAAGGATTCAACACGTATTTATTGAGTATCTACTATATTCAAGGTATCATTGATTATTTATGTTTTTTCCTTTGTGGAAACTACAGTGATACTTCGTTCCACTCCTGTCTTAGTCTAGAATCACTACTTGAATCAGCATATTAAAATGTAGAGATTGGTCTCAAAGATCTTGATGCTTATGGCCAAATTACTTCATAGAATCGTTATATTTTTGCTTCCACCTACTCTGTGGTGTGGTTTTAGCAACCAGTTACATAAGAAGGTGGCTCTCAAATCCCATGTCTTTAGACTTGCTGTCTCCAGGTTTATGTTACAAACTGCGGTGAGTTCCTGACTCTTGTTTTCTGCGTCTTTGCCTCTGCAGCCTTCTTGTCCTCCCCTCTCTGAGCTCCCTCCTCCTCCAGACAGGAATTCTCATTTTCTTCTCTGCTTGTACAGCACTGGTATTATTTCTTCCATGAAGGTGCTTCAGGACCGTTCTTCCTGTTTGCAAGACGGCCGCATTCACATGCTTCCGAGCTCCCCATGGACTTAGTCACACAGTCACCGAATGGAGAGGGGTTGCTTGTTTACTTCTCCAAGTTCCTTCATGCAAGGGTGTTCATCTTTGTGTATTCTTTGTGCTAGCCCACAGGAGCTAATAAATATATACTGAACCAAACGAACCATCCAGCATATTAATGTTTTTATGTTTTAGAAATTATCCCAGAGTCTTTCATATGATCTGGAAATTTGGAATTTAGAACCTATAGACAGATGACTTTCTTTTTCTTTAAATAATTTAAATCACATTTTTAGGGGCTTCCCAGGTGGCACTAGTGGTAAAGAACCTGCCTGCCAACACAGGAGACACAAGCAATGTGGGTTCGATCCTGGGTTGGGAAGGTCTCCTGGAAGAGGGCATGGCAACCTATTCCAGTATTCTTTCTTGGAGAATCCCATGGACAGAAGAGCCTGGCAGGCTATGGTCCATGAAAGTGAAAGTGAAGTCACTTAGCCGTGTCTAACTCTTTGCTACCCCATGGACTGTAGCCTACCAGGCTCCTCCATCTGTGGGATTTTCCAGGCAAGAATACTGGAGTGGGTTGCCATTTCCTTCTCCCGGGGATCTTCCAGACCTAGGGATTGAACCCACGTCTCCTGCATTGCAGGCTGACGCTTTACTGTCTGAGCCACCAGGGAAGCAGCGGTCGGTAGGGTAGGGTCATGAAGAGTCAGACACGACTGAAGCAACTTAGCATGCATGCGTGTATTAGGATTTTTAGTTTTTACTAAATTTAGATAATATTTTATATTAAAATGTTTATGTAGGTAATTTATTAATTGAAGAAAATAGAAATAACATTAAAACTATTAATGTACTACCCTCAGATAATCGTTATATTTAAGCCTATTTACAGAAATTGTGTATGTGTGTATATATACACATATATCTCGTGACACAGTGTGTTTTTACGTAATACTTTGAGCGTTTTTTTCTTTCAATAAGTATTTCAAAAAGTATTTTAAATGGCTGTCCAACATTCCGTTGTATGGAAATATCATAGTTCTTTAACTCGTCCCTTATGGGTTTTACATGTAAAAGTGTCCCCACGTAATTGTTAACATAAATGCTACAGTAAATACCGCAATAGTGATTCATGTATTGAACAAATATGTGTTGAGGGTCAACTGGCCTAAGCATCTGTGTACTCTGTTGAATAAGAAATCGCTTTAATGAAAAAAGCAAGTGCGTACACAGGGTCTCAGAATGTCCCATGGTGAGCGATGCCTAGGGGCTGAGAACTCTGTGCTGGGGGTAGACCGGGACCTGAGGGAGCAGGTCAGGGAAGGCTTCTGAAAGGAAGTGATCACAGGTTATTGGCTAGTTTTCTCTGTTTCGGGATGTGTATCGGATACCACTTGGTTAATAGGATGACGTGTAACCTGTTTTATTTATCACTGACTTTTTTTGTTTGGCTTTTTGTGTATACTAAAGATAGATATTTTAATCAAGTACATTTTGAACATTATTTCATTACCTTCCCCCTCACACCCATCCTGTATCCTATTACAGATGATAATAACATGTTTTCTAATATTGGAAAATGGGCTTCCCTGGTGGCTCAGCAGTAAAGAATCTACCTGCAATGCAGGAGACATGGGTTCGATCCCTGGGTAGGGAAGATCCCCGGGAGAGGGAAATGGCAACCCACTCCAATATTCTTGTCTGGGAAATCCCATGGACAGAGGAGCCTGCCGGGCTTTAGTCCAAGGGGTCTCAAGAGTCAGACATGCCTTAGGGACTAAACCACTACCACCAAGCCTGAAATATCTTTGCAGACTTACTTTACACCCTCATTGGGTATGGCTTTCTAATCTTGGAATGTACCTCTGGGTGTGGATTGTTAAATTTGTATTCCTTTGGGAGATTTTTAAGTAGTGTTGAGTTTTCTGCCCCTTTGGTCACATTTTGATAGCAGGCTTATAGGATCTTTTAAAAATTATTTAGAACACCTTTTGTGTTAGCTTGTGCTCTGGGACAGTTTAGGAGAAATGTTTATTCTTCAGAATTGGTAAGAATCTGATGATAAGACCATCTTGGCGTTTAACCTTAAAAAAGTAATTCTGTGTTATTCCCTGGTTATTTTCTCAGTCTTCTCTAGTTATTCTAGTTGAGTTCCTTTTTACGGACAAGCTGAGTAATTTTACGTTTTTCTAGAACTTGTTAATCACAGTCTTCAAATTCATTAGTGCAGAGTTGACTGTCTTGCTTTTTTTTTCCCCCACTTATTTCAGGCCGTATTTTTCAGGTTGAAATATTACTAAACTGTCATTTTTTGGCATTATTGTGGAGCTTAACTTCTTGAAAGACATAGATCTGGAAATATGAAAGATGTAATTTACAGGTTAGAATGTGTTACCTACAAAGGTAGGCTACTTAGCTGATTTAGTAGTGGGCACTAGGACCGTCATTTAGAAGAGCACGTATATGTGGTTATGGGTGTTGGGCGCACTTTTCATATTACGTCATGGTCATATATTTAGTCTTACTGAAATAGCTCGAGCAGTTACCAGCGGAATAGGGAGCTGGTGCTGACGTGTGATGATGGGACGTGGGAGTTAGGCTTATTCAGTAGTAAAAATAGTGCAGTCACACATGGGGATCTTTTTCAATCAGATGGTCTCCCTCTGCGTAAACAGAGGTGCCTTTTACAGTTCCTTAGGATCTGCCTCATAAAAATCTACTATGAGTGTTTCCACTTGGCTGCCTGGAGGAGGATACCCACTGAGCGTCAGAGCAGAGGTTATGGATGCCTGTCAGAACAGCAGGCGAGGAGGAGGTGCTGCTGGAATTGGGGTGATCATTTAACTCCTCGCTAGGTCAGAGGGTGTGAGGAACAGCTGGTTCTCGTGCCCTTTCAGGGCACTGATGCAGTTTCTCCAGTGCAGAAATCATCTTTAACTTAAGGAAGATAAAGCGCCAGGTTCTTACGTGGAACCACCGAAGGCCAGTGCCCAGTTTGTGGGCACCTGCTCCTCTTTCCCTTTTCCAGAATGCACCCATGCTTCCCCGCGTCACTGGGCAGGTTACTGTCAGCATTTCTACCGTGGGCACTCAGTCCCCCTGACTGTCGTAGCTGGAGACAACAGAGCAGTGGAGAAATGGGTCCTCCATGCAGCAGCGGTGGCTCGTGGGGGCTGTTAAAGCAGGTTTTCCTCCAGGAGCTGACATCCCGAGGCGATGGGGTGGGGGCCGGCAGGGGGAAGAGTCATGGGGACCCGAGGGTACCTACGCAGGGGTGTGGCTGCGGCTGCAGGTGAGGGAGTGGGTCCACAGAGAACTTTGCTGCACCGGGGAATCGGGCTTTATATTTACCATCAAGTTGGTATTAAAATGATTGTTGAAAGAGTATTGTGATGCAGAGCCTTTTTTTTTTTTAACACTTTATATTTCTATTCTTCCTTGTGTACCTGCCACCAGGTAGATAGTCAGTGCAATAAAAACAGACAGCTGTTGTTGAACCAAATCCTAGCAGTTTGGTGGGTTGGTCCCCAAAACTGACATCCCGGATCCTCTTGAGGAGGAATGCTGCGACTCTGAGACGGTGCAGGAGACCCCCTCCCTTTCATCGGAGGTTGAAAAGGGTCAGAGAGCGGGCACTTACTTCAAATCCTTATTTGAGGATTGTTTTATTTTTATAAGTGATTTGTTTTTAATGATCCCATCTTCTTCCCAGAACCCCAAAAGAACGGTGGTTTCCTAAAGGCTCCAGGAATTTTTTTTTTTCTTGGTTCATTGGTTTCAGATTATGTTTCACAAATCGATCTTTTTTTTTCTTTCTTTATTTACAGTTATTTACCTGTGGTGAAAATAAAATAATTTTGCATCGTTTTCTTATACAAACAAAAGCTTTAAAATATACAAGGCATTAAACAAACTTGTTCATAGCCTGTACCGTTAACAAATAGTTTCTCTGCTTTACCAGAGAAGAAAAACTGTCAAAAAGAGCACATTTTTAATAGTTGCAGAACCAAACTTTAACCTACACTGTCAGTAGTCTCTCCCCAAGCCTGTCACTCTTTCAGCCATGGGGCCTTCTGGATCTTAGGCACAATTATGGATTCATTCGTGTGTGGCCAGGACCTTTTCCAGGTGACAAGTCCAAGCATATTTAGTAAAGTTGAATTAATTACAATTACATCTTAATTTAAATACAGTAAGAACTCATTACAGTAAGAATGTGTTACTTATTTTAGATTTAACAACATGGTGTGAATGCCCATTTTGCACATATATCTGTATTTATTTTAAAGCAGCTGAGAAACTACTATTTATTCCTGAATGTGTAGTTTTTATGAAATTATGAGCTTGGATAACAGTGACCTTGGGGAGGGCATGATGGAAGGTGTCTAAGAACCTGAGATACTGTTCTAAACAACACGTACCCCCCTGTGCATCAAGGCTTATGACGAGAGGTTCCTGGATGGGAGGCGCAGCTTGGCTGAGAACTATTTTCTGTTTGTGGGTTCAAGCCGTGGGTTTGCTGTCCAGCATGGGGCTGTGAACCAATGTGTCTGGGCAAGGCAGCATTTTTCATTTTTAATAGGAAAGGACAGAAATTAGTATATGGGTAAGTTGGCTTCTGAATTATGTAAACATGTAATATCTACAGACATACATGTGTAATTGGTTGGAATGTAAAAATACATTCCTTACTCTGGGTCATAGTGAAAAAAGTGATAAATGTTGCTTTTAAATACTAGTAAATTGCCTTATCTGGACCAATTAGAGCATATAATAAATGAGTACTTTCTCTGTAGCTTTGGAGAGTGTCTTTAAAACATCATATTTTACCAGGAGAATCATAAAACAGAGGTTAAATATAAACAGGACTTTTTCTAAAAAGTGAGGCAAGAGCTTATAATAACTGTTATAAACTCTGTCATTGAAGACTGTAATTACCTATTGAATTAGAGTTCCAGGTAAAGGTACTTAAGTAGATGCCTATACCTAACATAGTAAATACCCCAAATATACTGATGTAAATTGAAGTCATTTTTGCAAGAATTTGTCATGTTAAAGTACAAATAGAAGGTGGCCAAACTTCAATATACTAAACAGAAACTTAAGTCATGAGTTTTTGCTGCCTGGAGCCCCAGTTAATCCTATTAATAAAAAGTTGTTTTATTATATAATACCAAATTATGTATACACAAACTCTTACACATAGTCATTACTGCTATGAATATATATCAATACAATATATACATATATATTATTTATGGTTCTTAAGCTTAGGCAAAACTGCTGGCATAGAAATAATAGTGCTTTTCATTTTTTTGTTTCTCAAAGACTGTCTATTTAATACTTATTTACATTTTTAATATCTCCAATGTATTCTCCAATATACTCAGTATTATTCATTTTTGAAAAATTGGGCCTTGTGCTTTTGTCATATATATTAATAGAAATTTCAGTCATACGTTTGGGATTCTTTTGAGTAAAAATACTGCTAAACACAGAATCTACTTTCTGCACTTATTAAGGGCTTTTTTTTTCCCCCTTACTGTTTCATTTTACTCATCATTTCACGAGAAATAACTAAAAGCTTGCAAATGAGAAAAAAAATTGTATTATTTCCAGAGACTGTCTCTTCTCCCCTCAAATCTTACTCTGCGTCTGATAACTAGCAGGGAGCACATAGGACGTTGCTGTGGGGATGAAGATGTAGCTGTGATAAATCGTGGCCTGTTTCCTTCATTCTCGTGCTCCCCGTCTGCCTTGATAAGGCAGGCTGGATGCATCAATATGCAGTTGAAAGAAGTCTGCTCAGTGAATGGAAGGTTCTTTGAGTTTCTGGCTTTTCCGGCAAGACTGATGGGGGAAGAGGCAGGTAGCACCAGAGACTGAAAGGCCTGTGGTGGGGAGGATGCCCTCTTCCGTGGCCAGTGATGACGTTCAGTATCAGTGACCATTTGGGGAGCTGATACTGGATACTGGGAGGTATGAATGACTGACATACCAATATTTTGAAAGCATTTAAACTGTACTCCAGTGGACTAGCTGAAATGTTACATCATTATGGTTACGGTATTCATTTCAGTACAGAATAGTACCTAGGAATTTTGTTGGCTTTTGCCATTACAGTCAGCATTTAGACCACTGTATTAAACTTAGAATTGGTTTCTGTCAGTCATCAAATATGTATATCATTATAAAAATATAAATTAATTGTTACCAACACAGAACATGCGCTTATTTGCCAAATCCAGTTGTGTTCAGAGCTCCGATGGGAGAGCTGCAGCTCTGGGAGGCAGCCGCCGCAACTCCTTGTTAGTTATTGCTTCTTTCGGAACTGTGCTCATCTGAAAATGATGACTGCAGAATATTTGTTGCTGTTTTTCAGTTGCTCAGTCATGTCTGACCCTTTTGTGACCCCATGGACTGTAACCTGCCACGCTCCTCTGTCTATGCGATTCTCTAGGCAAGATGACTTGAGTGGGTTCCCATGCCCTCCTCCAGGGATCTTCTCAACCCAGGGATCGAACTTGGTCTCCTGCATTGCAGGTGGATTCTTTCCTGCGGAGCCACTGGGGAGGCCCTTAGTTTTTATTTAGTACCTCTTTAATTCAGGATTCCACTCTCATACTTCATGGGTGGTTATTCTGTAACCAACTGTTGCTGCTTTTCAGCTGGTAGCTTATTATTCATCCTTTTATTTCTTCCATGTTTGACTTAGGTCTTAGGCTGTCTTTGAACTCAGCTTAGCCTTATTTCTAAGCCAGTAGGCATTTGTTGAAACTCACCAGTGAAATTTGCATGTCTTCATTAAAAAAAAAAAGAATTATTTTTATGTACTTTGAATAGGCAGCTAAACATTTTAAAAATCATGATTCAGTATTTAAAATGTACTAATTATTTGCATTGTGGAAACAATTGGAAGTAGCCCTTATGACTAAGACTTAATTAAAATTTTAATTTTAAAAGGACTCTATTATTTAACAGCTTACACATATTTGTTTCATAAATAATTCATTCAACAAATATTTATTACAACGTGTCAGGTACCATTTATAAGTAACATATTTGTTTTGCTGTCGTCTTGTGTATGATGAATTAATTTATACTTTTTTTTGTTTTTCTTAGACAAAATTGAAGAAGCACAAAAAGAACTAAATGGGGCAGAAGTGTCAAAAAAAGGTAAGTTAAAATCAACCCCAGTATAGGCTTTATTCTTGCAGAGATTCCTGTATAAATACCTTATGATTGCAACCTTTGTAAATGAATCAATGTAAAATTGATACCTAAACGTTGATGGACTTTGCTTTATGGAATGTTTTAAGCGCATAGCATGTCCTGTGACTATTTCCCACGTGTTAACTGTTTTGTTGCGGGGAGTATGACGGCTTGTTGCAGATCTTCTGAAAGCCCTATCTGGGAGACTATCACATAGCTATAAACAGGGCCAGGATAATGTGTCCTGATGGCTGTGTTCACATATATGTGTGCTTATGTGTGCTTGAGTGGTGGAGAATTTTTTTTTTTGATGTGCCAGAAGCCTAAGACAACCAAAATAACCCAAGTGCTAGGCAGTACAGGAATAGTTGCCTCAGTTGTAGTACCTTCTAATTTTGGGATGTTATGCAGCTTTTTAAAAAATGTTAATTATTTCAGTTGACTGTGATGATTTGTTGCAGTGGTGAGAGAAGGGGCAGAGGAAGTTGACTAACTTTTATTTATCTGGATCTGTGTTCTTTACTTAGTTTTCATGGGTAAATTTGGTATAAGGAATAAAAAGCTTATCAGCAAAAAGTGGTTTTCATTACAGAAAGCGTACTGATTATTTTCTCAGCTAATTTGAAAAAAGACATTTGATGTAGAACAGTCTGTGGAGTGGGAGGAAGACAGGAAGGTGGATAGAGTTCCAACACACTCTAGTGTTAATGGGTAAATTGATTAAGGGGATATAAGATTCTCTTTATGGCATTTAGATTTCATGATTTATTTTTGCTTTGTCCTTTTATATCTTTTTATTGCCGCAGGATATTTTGGCAGAAAAATTTAGCCACGTAGGATTCCAATGGAAAGTCTTTTTCTTTTTTTTTTTTAATCTCAGTAGATTTCCTAACTGGGCTTTCCCTGTGGCTCAGTGGTAAAGAATCTGTCTTCCATGCAGGAGACACAGGAGACTAGTGCAATCCCTGGGTCGGGAAGATCCCCTGGGGAAGGGCATGGCAACCCACTCCAGCATTCTTGCCTGGAGACTCCCATGGACAGGACCCCTGACAGTCCACGGGGTCTCAAAGAGTCGAACATGACTGAGGCGACTCAGCAGCAGCAGCGGCTTCCTAAGTAAATGGCTTTGGTGGAAATAATTTCAGGTTGTCCACGTTCTCTGTCCCTTGGCCCAGCCAGTGCAGCCTTCAGGGCTGTTTGGGGCTGGTCTGAGTAGCTCTGCTGTGATGTGCAGACATCTTAAAAGTATCTCCCCTCTTTATCTGCTCCCCTCACCACTTGCCATGGGATTTCTGGAAAGCCCATATCAAACATGACCCTTCAGTGGCATCTTGCCAAAACACAATCTAAGAAGAGTTGAGAAGTCACCACAGGCAGGCCATCCCTTTGAAAGGTTGGCTGAAGATCCCTTCCGCACACTGCTGAAATCCTAAAGCACTTGAGACACTCAGGCTATAAGAACCTAAGAGTTTGAACTTTGTCATCGTCAATCTTTTCCATGTCTATAATGGTTTAGAGCTGCTTCAGTTAGCAATATAAATGTGTTCTTGTCTTACTTTTCCTTCTTTCCTACCCCTGTGGCAAAGAGCTTTAAAAACAGTGAACTAAGTGTCTGATAGGAAGGAGGAAATGGAACAGAGGTTCTAGAAAAGAAATGGGATAATGAGGTTGAAGTAATCCAGTGGGCTGCATTTGGCAGGCTACATTTATTTAAGACCCAGGATGAATACCAAGCAAGCATTGTTCTGTGCAGTTCACTGCCCAGTGTTACATATGCATTCTGGGCAAATTAAAAATAAAGTAGTTTTGCTCCAAAATATAATTGAGGAATAATATCAGTTTGTCTTTAACAACATGAGATAAACTTTTTGAATAACAAAGGTCTTTGAGATTTCTCAGATCTTTGTCTTGTTTGATGAAAGGAAATCCGTTTCTTCTTTTGTAGAATATACTTTAGAAATTTGGAGTTACTTATTGTTTTTATTGATTTATGGGTCATCTAGAATAGATTGTTTTTTCACTACTTTTTCCAACTTTTGGTCATTTCCCCCTGAAAGTTTAACTTTTTCTACATCTGCCTTTTTTCTTTAATTGCTACTTTGTTCTAAGACTTTGTGTCAATTGAAGGTGCTATGGTCCTTAACCCACTGGAGGTTCTTTCTCCTTCTTTTTCTTACCAGTAGGATAAGTAACTAATTTATCTTCAGAAGCATTTAGCATACTTGTAGGCTGTTAAAGAAAAGAAACCTGCTTATTGGTATATTTTAAAAAGATATCTTTCCTGTTTTCTGACATTTTAAGGAAAGATTAATCTGTGTAGTACAATATAATGACAGAGAAACTGACTTTTTCATTATATACCAATAGAATAAAGAAGTGCACTAAATTATGGTAGCTTAGTTCTTTTATTCTTTCTCTCTGTTTATGAATGAAAATCAGATGGCTTGAATTTTATTTATTTTGGTTTTAACCAATTTGGGGATAAATATAGAAGGCAGCATTCATCAATTCTCTATAATATCCTTATTTTCTTCCTTATAGTCCTATATACTTGGTTTTAATATCCATTGTGCTTGACACTATTTCTAAAATCATTGCATGAGATTTAAATAAAATATATAGTGACTGTCACAGATGTAGTGATGAATATGCATAAAGGGAACTGGGAAGAAATAAATTTATCACTTAATTAGGAGAGCTTTTATGTGCTGTTTCATGAATAAACTTTGATTTTATACTTTGTTTTAAATTTTTATCACACAATATTTGACCCATAAAATAATCCATGTAGGTATATGTAATATATACTATTATATATATATGCAGTGTCATATATTATTGTGTATATATTTTACATGTGTGTGTAATATTGTGTATTATCACATGTTTAATACATAGTACTTCTATTAGTATATGTAGTATATATTATTATAACATCATGGCAGTAGCACGGAAATCTTTTATTCTAATAGCCAGTTGCTAATATGTACTAGTGTATCAACCTATATACTAGTCTCCATTTCATCCCAGTATTTGCTTGGTAGAAAGTCTTAAGTTTGTGTCATCATCTGCATTTCCTCTTTGAAAAAATGTCTATTAACTTCTTTTGCCCCATTTTTTAATTAGGTTGTTTGGGGTTTTTTATTTGATGTTGAGTTGTATGAGCTCATATATAGCTCATACGATGTCGAGTTATATGAGCTATTTATATGTGTTGGTTAGTCCCTCACAGGTCCCATCACTTGCATATATTTTCTCCCATACCATAGGTTGTCTTTTCATTTTGCTAATGGTTTACTTTGCTGTGCAAAAGCTTTCAAGTTTAATTGGGTCCCATTTGCTTATTTTTTCTTTTATTTCCTTTACTTTAGGAATGGAGCCAAAAAAAAATTACTGCTGTGATTTATGAAAAAAACATATTTTGCTTCTTTTCCTCTAGGAGTTTTCTAGTAACCAGTCTTACATTTAGGTCTTTAATCCATCTGGAGTTTATTTTTGTGTATAGTATTAAGGAATGTTTTAATTTCACTCTTTTACATGTAGCTGTCAAAGTTTTCTCAGCACCATTTATTGAAGAAACTTTTTCCCCCCAGTGTATATTCTTGCCTCCTTTGTCAGAGATTAATTGTCAATGTATTTAATAAAATTACTCCAGCTTTCTTTTTTTCTCTTCAGTCAGGTATTTTTCTTATAATTTATCCATTTTATTAGACATTTACGTTTCTTGGCAAAAAGTCATTCATAGTATTCTTTCTCTCGTTGCTGCTGAATCTGTAGATGTGTCTCCATTTTCTCACTGTTCACTTATGCCGTTTCTCTCTACATTGATTAGTCTTGCCAAAGGTTTGTCTGTTCCACTCCCCTTTTATTGTAACTTCCGAGTTTCTTGATAGCATCTTGTATAATTCTTTCCTGTTTAATTACATTTTGCTCTGCGTTATCTTTTCTTCTTCTTTGGGCTTGTTCTGTTATCCAGTTTCTGAAGTTGGTAACTGGGCTTATTTTTAAGTCTTTATTCTTTTCTATTAAAATCACTTGAAGCTATTAATTTCCTTATAAACATTGCTTTGGCTGTATTAAACGTAGTTTCATATTTGCTACTTCTATTAATTTTTGTGCTGCTTTCTTCTCTGACTCCCTGAATAGAATTTTTTTCCCTTAGGGATGGTTGGGGATTTTATTTATTTTTTTGTTAGTGATTTCTGACTTAATTGCACTGCTACATTGTGTAAATTGCTTTTTGAAATCAGTTTGTATTTCTAAAATAATTTTCTGTCTGTTTCTGAATACAGTGCAATCAAAAGTTTCAGGGAATGGTGTATAAAAATGCTCCTAGATTTTATATTAGGAATTTAAGAATTCAGCATTTTACAGAAAAATTCATCATTGTACAAAATGGGAAAGCTGAAGTTGAAAGCTGTTCAATAACTGTAGCCCAGGGACTGTAACACAAGATGAGGAATTTTCAAGTTTGTGTTATTCTGCTGTTACTCTTCATTGTAACGACGAGAACTGCGTGTGATAGTTGAATCTATAATACTTGTTCAGTCACTCAGTTTTGAACGACTCTGTGACCCCCATGGACTGCGCCAGGCTTCCCTGTCCTTCACCATGTTCCAGAGCTTGCTCAAACTAATGTCCATTGAGCTGGTGGTGCCATCCAGCCATCTCACCCTCTGCTGTCCCTTCTCCTCCTGCTTTCTATCTCCCCAGCATCAGGGTCTTTTCTAATGCATTGGCTCTTCACATTAGGTGGCCAAAGTATTGGAGCTTCCGTTTCAGCGTCAGTCCTTCCAATGAATATTCAGGGTTGATTTCCTTTAGGACTGAAGTAGTTTGATCTCCTTGCTGTCCAAGGGACTCTCAGGTCATCTCTAGTGCCACAATTCGCTATTATTGTGCTTGCTGCTGCTGCTAAGTCTCTTCAGTCATGTCTGACTCTGTGAGACCCCATAGATGGCAGCCCACCAGGCTCCCCCATCCCTAGGATTCTCCAGGCAAGAACACTGCAGTGGGTTGCCATTTCCTTCTCCAATGCATGAAAGTGAAAAGTGAAAGTGAAGTTGCTCAGTTGTGTCCGACTCCTAGCGACCCCATGGACTGCAGCCCACCAGGCTCCTCCATCCATGGGATTTTCCAGGCAAGAGTACTGGAGTAGGGTGCCGTTGCCTTCTGCTTAATAGGGTAGAATAACTCACATGAGAAACATAACTGTGTTAGTCAATGGGTGGGAATATGTTATAGAATTTTAGGTCTCCAAGAAAGACAAAAAGAATGAGTTACTCTGTTTGACTGACAGCAGGAGCTCTCTCTATTTGTCCTACCCTCCAGGTCCAAGTCCAGTTCAGTCGCTCAGTCGTGTCCGACTCTTTGCAACCCCATGAATTGCAGCACGCTAGGCCTCCCTGTCCATCACCACTCCCGGAGTTCACTCAAACTCATATCCATCGAGTCGGTGATGCCATCCAGCCATCTCATCTTCGGTTGTCCCCTTCTCTTCCTGCCCCCAATCCCTCCCAGCATCAGAGTCTTTTCCAATGAGTCGACTCTTCGCATGAGGTGGCCAAAGTATTGGAGTTTCAGCTTTAGCATCAGTCCTTCCAATGAACACCTAGGACTGATCTCCTTCAGAATGGACTGGTTGGATCTCCTTGCAGTCCAAGGGACTCTCAAGAGTCTTCTCCAACACCACAGTTCAAAAGCATCAATTCTTCGGCACTCAGCCTTCTTTGTGGTCCAGCTGTCACATTCAAGCATGACTACTGGAAACACCATAGCTTGGACTATATGGACTTTTGTAGGCAAATTAATTTCTCTGCTTTTTAATACACTGTCTAGGTTTGTCATAGCTTTTTTTCTAAGGAGCAAGCACGTCTGTGCTATTCTACTGTTATTCTGCATTGTAACTGGACGAGAGCTGTGTTCTAATGATAGTTGAATCTATAGTAGTTACTCCTGTTCTAAATTAATCGTTTGAGTGAAGAGATCACCTTTTCAAAAAAATATTTTAATGATTTAGGAAAAAGGAGGAGTCCAACAATGTGTATAGAAAAGGGTGGAGATTTTAGGTCAGCTTGCATTGAGATTTTTCATATTATTATGTCTCAAACAGCAAAATCCTAAAATCACCACCATAATATCTGTAGTTTCCTTTTAGTAGCTATCACTCTGAAATTATATACTCTGGTCACCAGAAAGTTTTTTATTTTACTATGTATATGAGAATAATGAGTCCTAAGCATATGGCTTAAGAAATACAGTAAGCAACTTATCCTGCTGAAATAACCCTGTGATATTCAGACTTGCTCCAAGGAGTCACTTGACAAGCAGGATTTCTGTTAACATAGGCACAATGTACTGCCTGGAATTACCCTCTTGTTATCTGGGGAAGCTTGAGGGAAGTTAGGTTCCTATGTAAAACTAGACTGAGTAATTCAGAGTGAACATGACCTCTAGTGGGTCAATATGAAAGCTAGCATTTGCTCACCTACTTTGCTAAATTTTTTGAAACTGCTTATAACATGAATAAGTTTTCAAGGACTGAAAAATAACTCCCATTATTTTTTTCTTTTTTAAATACTGAATGTGATATTGAAAAAAAAGAAATGAAGGTTGATTTGGAATAGTATTTTATGTTAAAAAGGTTATACCTTTATGCCAGTGATAATTCCCTTCCTTAATTTTGCTAAGTATACTTAAGGAAATATGAGAGCATGTTCCCATAGTTAGGGGTGATGAAGTCTTCCTAAGTTAAGACTAAACTTTAGGTGGCATAATGGAAAAGTTGGACTGATTTTTCTTAAATTGAAATGAATAGTGTTACTGCAAGATAAGATTAAAATGTTTTAAAACAGTCTGGGAGAAAATTTGTGCAATAAAACAAAACTTGGTTGAGTTGCTTACAATGTTATAAACTTGGAAAGGTATTAGCACTTTACAGAATGAAAGTTCACACTGATACAGCTAATGGGAAGGCTAGTGTAATATGTTAGTGAGATGTCTGAACTAGAGAATTTTTTTAAAGGAATGCAGTTTAATTATTTCAGAATTATAGTAATGCTAGCTAGTTTATAAATTAATTACCAGGAAATAATATAATTAAATGAGCATTAGTGGATGTTTATTTTTTAATTGAAATGTTTATAAATTCTACTTTCTTAATATTAAATGCTCAAAAAAGTTTATCATATTTTTCTTATAAAGTTGTTATTAATTCATTTTTTTCTTCAGCAAATTTTTATATTAATGCATCACCCATTCTTTTTCGCCCTAGAAAGGGGAAAGAAAAGAAAAAGTCTATATCTTAAAGGAACCTATGAGCTTTAGCCCAGCTCTTGTGCAAATTATCATAAAATCTGAATTGGTGGAATCAAAATTCATGAGGTTTTATGTAGACTGGCAGCAGTGCCTAACAAATTTCCCTTGGGAAAAAAGCTACAGCTTTTCTATTTTTTAGAAAAGAAGTCATCTCTTTTTTCTTTTAATATTATCTTACTTGGAATTTCAGATTTAAATATGCAGGTCTCCTGAAGAGTTCTTTTAGTGTCATAGACAATGCTAATGGCTCAGATTGTCAGAAAATTAGTATTATTTTAATTATTTGTGCCATGTATATGAGTTAAAAGTATCATGTGTCAATCCTGCCAATATCTTGAGATTTAAAAATACTAAATCCCAAGAGATCATTGCTTCACAACTAGACTATGCCAGTTTTATAAAAGATGATTTGCATAATGATAAACAAACCGTCTTTTAGTAAAATAAGTAAATATTCTGTTCATGGTGTTGAAATGCAAGAAACTTGCTTCCTGCAAATTATGAGAGGCAAAACTCTCAATATATTTCTTAACAGTGTTGTTGATTACTCTCTATTGAGTAATCATTTATTAAATTGAAAGCTAAAATAGGTAACAAGATGTTACTTTGATAGGATTCATTGAAAGGCTTGCATTCCTTCACACTTTTATAGCCTTTCCATTGACTTCAAAATGTAATGGATTATAAGGTACACAGTGATCTCATGTACCATTTAAGAAGGGAAAAATTGACTGATAGATAAAGGAGGACAGGGTGCTTTTGATTAGAAGATGCACCAGGATTTCAAAGAGATTAAAATGTTCAAAACACATTTGTTTAAGATTCTGTGAAGTGTGTGTTTAGGTCTGCTGCTTCGTTTTTTGACAAGAGAGATATAAAACAGCTCAGATTATGAGATGTGGATGTGAGCTGCTTTGAAGACAGCCTCCCCGAGGAGGGTGCAAAACAAAGGAATGGGTCTCATTCTGTTGGTTCACTTGGGGATTCATTTAGGAATGATAAGAGGGGAACCCAGATTATGTTTAATTTACCATCTTCGCTTTTGGGATAATTGACCTCATGCATATGCCTCTTCAATATTACTTTTTTTTATGAGTCATGTTGTAGGATGACTTAAAAGGATAATGTGTACTGCCGTTGGTTGACTTATTTAAGCTTTTCCCCAGCTTGCTTCTGTGACCTATGTGTGGGGCCAAAGAAACAAAAAGAGAGAGGCAGGCTGAGACGTTTGTTGCTTACACGGGGACTTGTTCTTTTTCCCATGCTTGCTCAGATGAAGGAAGGCAGCACCTGTGTCACATGGAAGTGAAGGATACGATTCTGGGGAAGAAGGAGCAGAAAATAAATGCAAGGGGGAGGCAGAATCAGTTGGAAATAGGTGAACAGCTGCAAGGAATTCTATAAAATAAATTTTAAAAAAATTGAAAGCAAACAATAGAGGACCATTTCACTGAAACAGAGCCTTCTTTTACTCCTGTTTCACTACTCAGATGTGTTTTGTTGGTCTGTGCTATATGTACGAAGAATATCAATTTTTAAGGATGATGGTTTAGAATTCTGCACCAACCACCAAGCTTGGGATACTGTACTAGCTATTTCATTCAAGAAGAGATTTGGAAAAAGAAAATGAGACTCTGGGTGAGTGAGAAAAGGCAGAAAGAGGACTGAGCAAAATTTAAATGAGAGCAAACGTATAGAGTAACGTGTGCGCCTAGTTGGATGTTTAGTGAGTGAGGACATGCTTTGGCAGATGGCATTGGAAGTGCGGCTCTGCACCAGAACGCCGAGGCCGCTGTGCGGGCTCCTTTCCAGAAGCCCACCACACAGCACCAAGCGACCCACTTAGTAACTGGTAGCAGAACCCTTCCATGGCTACCGGTGTCTCTTCAGCGTGAAGACAGAGCTCCTAACAGCCAATGAGATCTCAGCCCGTTAAGCTCTTTGCCTCACCCCTGCCACACGTGGGGATGAGTGCCCTGGTTCCCTTTTGCTCAAGATCATATCCTGGCACCCCCTGCGGTTCCTGGTGCATATAGTAGGCATTGGGCGAATATTTATTTGGCTGTTCTGAGCACCCAGACTGGCCTGCAATATTAAATCTGTTTTGTGACTTAATTGGTACTGTTTCCTTATGTTTAATATGAAACTTTACTCTCTGAAAGTTGAGTGTTTGTGAGGGAAGAAGAGCTGTATGTGTCTTCAGTAAATGTACTGTTATTTTCTTTGCTAATTAGAGACCTGTTCAAGTTTGTGCCCTCTTGGGTTGATCATATTTATAACTTCTTATATTCTGTATGTTACACAAGTATCCAAATATTTTAAGATAGAGTATAACCTTCTCTCATAAGTTTAAATAATTTTTACTGTTGCTGTATCCTTCCCTTTCTCATTTCTGAGAACATTTATTATTGATTAGGTTGATTTTTTAATTAAAATTTTCAAACAGAATTGTTACTTATTCTGCTTTAAAAATTTTCAGTCTGATATATCTCTGGTTTTACTTTTTTATTTCTACAATCAAAGTTATTTCTCTGAAATTATATTGACTGCTTAAAAATTTTCCTTTTCTATATAAAAAAGTTCCACAGTATTTATTTGCCTTTGTATGATTACTGACATAAATATTTTGAGTATTTATTTCATCTCTACCTGCTAGATTTTGACCTATATTTTAAGTTATTGCTAAATAAGCAGATATTTTTTAGGTTCTTAATTTGCTAACTTCCTGCTTTGGGGTTGAATTACATGTTAATTGTATGTGAATAATACATGTACGTGATGAATTTAAAAATATGGAACTCCAGTGACGGGTAAAGATTTGCCAGCTCTGTACTCCAAATGTTTTAATTTTTTTAAACTTTATGAATTTTTAAATTTTATCCAAGATTTTATAATATATAAAATTTAGTATGTGTTTATTGTATTACATTTTCCTTTTCTGTTAAAATCTGTATTCTTTTTCTATTTCCTGCCTTTTTTCTGTATCATAGCCTGTTAATGGTGAATTCAGATTCCCTTCCTCACCCTATAATTATTTTTCTATTTCTCTTGAACAGTTTGCTAAAAATGTATTCCATTGCCTCTTTGTTACACGATAAAAGTTAATGCCATGTCCTGCACTGGTTAAACCCTTAACTAAATGATTCTTGGTCTTATTTGGAGGAACTGACTTCAAATTCCACTTCTATCCCATTCCTGCTTTTCTTTTCAGGCTAGGGGCCTGTTCAGAATTGCTGCTCTGTTCTGATTGATTTGCAGTGTATATCCCCCTTTAGGAACATTGTCAAGGCCTCGGAATCCATTTTTTGTTAGGAAACTAAACTTATTCTTCACTGATACCACACGAACCACTCTGCTCTTCCCTTGATGTGCCTTTAATGAGATGGGTGGTGCCCCAGAGGTGGCTGCTGAGTTAGATACTGACTCCAAGCTTTCGCAGCTCTGCGTTCGTAGCATTTGCACCTTCCTCTCCTTTGAGTGTGTCCATTTACCCTGCTTTTGACTTATACGCTATTATTATCATGTATTTGAGCCCACATATATTCTTTACTATTTGTATATAGCTGCTACTCATCCTTCTTTTTACATGTCTTAATCAACTTGGGACTTATTTTGCCTGACATCTCTAGCTTCCCATGAAGGATGATTTTATTTTGCATGAAGAATCATCATTTTTCATTAATGCAGGTCTGTTGTGACAAATTATTTCAAGTTTCATTTATTAGAAAATGTCTGTTTCTTTTTCATTCTTGAAAAAACATGTTTAATCCAAGTACAGAAGCATAGCACTCGAGTTTGGCAGTTTATTTACTTGAGCACATTGTTACTGTTGAGATGTCTGCTTGTGAGTCCAATTGTTACTCCTTTGAAGGCAGTCCTTTGGGGCCTTGTCTGGGAAGCCTGCAGTTTCAGTGATGTGTGTAGGTGTGGTTTCTGTGGATTTATCTTGCTTGTGATTTATAGCATTCTAGAATCTGTAGATTCATGTGTTTCATTAGTTTGTGGAAACTTTTGGACCTTATTTTCTCAAATTTATTACTTCTGTCCAATTATTTTGAAATATGCCACATTTTCATATACTAAATGCATTTAGAGCCCTTCTACAGATTCGCAAGTTTAACCATTAATCTGATTTTGAGAAAATACTATTTAATCTCTGTCCATGTAGGTGTCTTTACATAATTCTTTTTCAGAATTTTATTATCTAATTTAGAATATTCTTCTCCTAAGTGGGAATAGAGTCTTGTCATATTTTTAAGCGAGTTTTAAACATTGTTTGAAATTGTATAAAGTTTATAAATTTGAAAAGAATGGATATCTTCAAAATACTGATTATTTCCAGGAACATGTGTGTGTCTTCATTTTGTAAGCCCCTTCTTATCAGAAAACTTTTAAATTTTCTGTAGGTTTTGAATATATATATTTTTTTAGTTTGTTTTGCTTTACAATACTGTATTCGTTTTGCTACACATCGACATGGATCAGCCACGAGTGTACATGAAAATGTATTTTTAGGCATTTTTCTATTTTTATTGCTATTATACATAGAATTTTTTTTCATTATATTTTCTAACAGTTTTTGGTATGAGTGAAAGATACATGTATGTTTTGGGTAGACAGCTGACCTACTGAAGCTCTTATTAGATGTAGTAGAGTTTCAGTTATTTCTCTTAGGTACTCCTAGGAGACCACTGTTATCTGCAAATAATGCTGTTTTCTTCCTTACCATCATTTATATCTCATTTTTAAAAATTCTGTTACTGTATTGGCTAGATCTGGAGAAATGATTAAAAATCATAATGATTATTAGAAAATCTTTTTGTTGACCCCACCTTTAGAGATTTCTATACTGTTTGATTTGAGTGTTGTCTATCATTGGCATGGTAAGTATTCCTTATCATCTTTTCCTAGTGCTCTGAAGGTGTTTTCAGTTCAGTTCAGTTCAGTCACTCAGTCGTGTCCGACTCTTTGCGACCCCATGAATCGCAGCACGCCAGGCCTCCCTGTCCATCACCAACTTCCGGAGTGAACTCAGTCTCAACGTCCATCGAGTCGGTGATGCCATCCAGCCATCTCATCCTCTGTCTTCCCCTCTTCTTCCTGCCCCCAATCCCTCCCAGCATCAGAGTCTTCTCCCATGAGTCAACTCTTCCCATGAGGTGGCCATAGTACTGTAGTTTCAGCTTTAGCATCAGTCCTTCCAAAGAACACCCAGGGCTGATCTCCTTTAGAATGGACTGGTTGGATCTCCTTGCAGTCCAAAGGACTCTCAAGAGTCTTCTCCAACACCACAGTTCAAAAGCATCAATTCTTCAGCGCTCAGCTTTCTTCACAGTCCAACTCTCACATCCATACATGACTACTAGAAAAACCTTAGCCTTGACTAGACAGACCTTTGTTGGCAAAGTAATGTCTCTGCTTTTCAGTATGCTATCTAGGTTGGTCATAACTTTTCTTCCAAGGAGTAAGCGTCTTCTAATTTCATGGCTGCAGTCACCATCTGCAGGGATTTTGGAGCCCTTTCCCTATCTATTTGCCATGAAGTGACGGGACCAGATGCCAGGATCTTTTTTTTCTGAATGTTGAGCTTTAAGCCAACTTTTTCACTCTCCTCTTTCACTTTCATCTAGAGGCTTTTTAGTTCCTCTTCACTTTCTGCCATAAGGGTGGTGTCATCTGCATATCTGAGGTTATTGATATTTCTCCTGGCAATCTTGATTCCAGCTTGT
>SJXQ01002640.1:189016-215541 GCA_006408695.1 Aepyceros melampus
GTCAGAGCTTTTCTTCCAAGGAACAAGCGTCTTTTAATTTCATGGCTGCAGCCACCATCTGCAGTGATTTTGGAGCCCCTAAGACAAAGTCTCTCACTGCTTCCATTGTCTCCCCATCTATTTGCCATGAAGTGATACGACCAGATGTCATGATCTCAGTTTTGAATGTTGAGTTTTAAGCCAACTTGTTCATTCTCCTTTTTCACTTTCAAGAGCCTCTTTAGCTCTTCACTTTCTCCCATAAGGGTGGTGTCATCTGCATATCTGAGGTTATTGATATTTTTCCAGGCAATCTTGATTCCAGTTTGTGCTTCATCCAGCCCAGCATTTGGCATGATGTATTCTGCATATAAGTTAAATAAGCAGGGTGACAATATACAGCTTTGCTGTACTCCTTTCCCAATTTAGAACCAGTCTGTTGTTCCATGTCCAGTTCTAACTGTTGCTTCCTGACCTGCATACAGGTTTCTCAGGAGGCAGGTCAGGTGGTCTGGTATTTCCTTTTCTTGAAGAATTTTCCACAGTTTGTTGTGATCCACACAGTTAAAGGCTCTGATGTAGTCAGTAAAGCAGAAATAGATGTTTTTCTGGAATTCTTGCTTTTTCAATGATCCACTGGGTGTTGGCAATTTGATCTCTGGTTCCTCTGCCTTTTCTAAATCCAGCTTGAACATCAGGAAGTTCATGGTTCATATACTGCTGAAGTCTGGCTTAGAGAATTTGGGGCATTACTTTGTTAGCATGTAAGACGAGTACACAGTAGTAGATATAATGGTCATCTGAGTTAAATTCACCCATTCCAGTCCATTTTAGTTCACTGATTCCTAGAATGTCAACGTTCACTCTTGCCATCTCCTGTTTGACCACTTCCAATTTGCCTTGATTCATGGACCTGACATTCCAGGTTCCTATGCAATATTGCTCTTTACAGCATCAGACCTTGCTTCTATCACCAGTCACATCCACAAGTGGGTATTGTTTTTGCTTTGGCTCCATCCCTTCATTCTTTCTGGAGTTATTTCTCCACTGATCTATGGTTTTTCCAGTGGTCATATATGGATGTGAGAGCTGGACTGTGAAGAAAGCTGAGTGCCAAAGAATTGATGCTTTTGAACTGTGGGGTTGGAGAAGACTCTTGAGAGTCCCTTGGACTGCAAGGAGATCCAACCAGTCCATCCTAAAGGAAATCAGTCCTGGGTGTTCATTGGAAGGACTGAAGCTGAAGCTGAAACTCCAATACTTTGGCCACCTCATGTGAAGAGTTGACTCATTGGAAAAGACCCTGATGCTGGGAGGGATTGTGGGCAGGAGGAGAAGGGGATGACAGAGGATGAGATGGCTGGATGGCATCACCAACTCGATGGACATGAGTTTGGGTAGACTCTGGGAGATGGTGATGGACAGGGAGGCCTGGTGTGCTGTGATTCATGGGGTCGCAAAGAGTCAGACACAACTGAGCGACTGAACTGAACTGAAGAGGAGTACAATTGTGCGGTAGTTTGAACATTCTTTGGCATTGCTTTTCTTTGGGACTGGAATGAAAACTGATCTTTTCCAGTCCTGTGGCCACGGCTGAGTTTTGCAAATTTGCTTCATATCAAGTGAAGCACTTTAACAGCATCATCTTTTAGGATTTGAAATAGCTCAACTGGAATTCTATCACCTCCACTAGCTTTGTTCGTAGTGATGCTTCCTAAGGCCCACTTGACTTCACATTCCAGGATGTCTGGCTCTAGGTGAGTGATCACACCATCGTGGTTATCTGGGTCATTAAAATTTTTTTGTAAATCACTGCAGATGGTGACTGCAACCATGAAATTAAAAGACGCTTACTCCTTGGAAGAAAAGTTATGACCAACCTAGATAGTATATTCAAAAGCAGAGACATTACTTTGCCAACAGAGGTCCATCTAGTCAAGGCCATGGTTTTTCCAGTGGTCATGTATGGATGTGAGAGTTGGACTGTGAAGAAAGCTGAGCACCAAAGAATTGATGCTTTTGAACTGTGGTGTTGGAGAAGACTCTTGAGAGTCCCTTGGACTGCAAGGAGATCCAACCAGTCCATTCTGAAGATCAGCCCTGGGATTTCTTTGGAGAGAATGATGCTGAAGCTGAAGCTCCAGTACTTTGGCCACCTCATGGGAAGAGTTGACTCACTGGAAAAGACTCTGATGCTGGGAGGGATTGGGGGCAGGAGGAGAAGGGGACGACCGAGGATGAGATGGCTGGATGGCATCACCGACTCGATAGACATGAGTCTGAGTGAACTCCGGGAGTTTGTGATGGACAGGGAGGCCTGACGTGCTGCGATTCATGGGGTCGCAAAGAGTCGGACACGACTGAGCGACTGAACTGAACTGAAGTAGTGGTCACCTGATGTGAAGTGCCAACTCATTGGAAAAGACCTTGATGCTCGAAAAGATTAAGGGCAAAAAGAGAAAGGAGTAGCAGAAGATAGGATGTTTGGTATCACCCAGTGAATGGACATGAATTTGAGCAAACTTCAGGAGATAGTGAAGGACAGGGAAGCCTGATGTGCTACAGTTTGTGGGGTTTCAAAGAGTCTGACACAACTTACAGACTGAACAACAAGTATTAAGTGAATGAAGGAAAGAAAGACTTTCATGATGTTAGATTCTGAGAAAACATATAGGAATCAGACAAGCAAGTATACCCAGGAAATAGGGGGGAAATAATTATAATAACTATCATCTTCTCACCTTTTCAGAAAGAACTTGAATTCCTTGCTATATATGGGAACTTCTTGCCTATGAGGCCTACCACTGAGTTTTCCACAGCTATAGAAGCCCAGGTAAAGAATCTGCCTGCCAGTGCAGGAGATGCCAGACATGCAGATTCAATCCCTGGGTCAGGAAGATTCCCTGAGAACAGAATGGCTACCCACTCCAGTATTCTTGCCTGGAGATTTCCATGGACAGAGGAGCTTTGTGGGCTACAGTCCATCAGGTCGCAAAGAGCTGGACATGACTGAGCACACACGCAAACATACAGAAGCCTAAAATGCCAGACACTCACTTCCCAAGCCTGCTTTGCTGCTGGAGTGTGGCCGTATGCTTCCCAACCATTTGTACTGCCTCTAGATTCTGAAACTAATGGACAGAAAGGTCAGGCCAATAAGGAGTCCATTCCTGAGCAGACAATGCTATATCTATTTTCCAGGAGTAGCTGTGGCCATAGCTCCAAGCAGTAGTGTTGTGTTCACCATTGGTGGTGTGGGCTATGCAACCCATGTGTCTATTACTTGTCACAGTAATAACTATTTTCACAGGGTCAGTTCTGGTGTTTTATTCTGGGCATTGATCTTGACTCCAAACTTGGTTCTCTAGTACTCATGGGAAATTCCAATATCCTTTAAATTCCTTGATGGCTCAATTAAAATTCATTTTCATTCTTGTAGCTATATCAGAAGGCTAGACTAAAAATTGAAGGAAAAATCAAAGTCAGTGATCAGGTAAAATGAGATTATTGTAAATAAAAGAAAGATGAGATGTTAAAACTGCTAGCAAGTGATGGGTGAGCTCAAAGAACGCAACAATCAATGGCAGAAGTCTTAAAAGTCCTTAGCTTCAATCACAACCAATAACTTGTATCAGGGTTTGGCAGCCCTGACTGCATTTTAAATTATTAGGTTTTTTTTTTTTTTTTTTTATTTAAATTCCTTGATGGCTCAATTAAAATTCATTTTCATTCTTGTAGCTATATCAGAAGGCTAGACTAAAAATTGAAGGAAAAATCAAAGTCAGTGATCAGGTAAAATGAGATTATTGTAAATAAAAGAAAGATGAGATGTTAAAACTGCTAGCAAGTGATGGGTGAGCTCAAAGAACGCAACAATCAATGGCAGAAGTCTTAAAAGTCCTTAGCTTCAATCACAACCAATAACTTGTATCAGGGTTTGGCAGCCCTGACTGCATTTTAAATTATTAGGTTTTTTTTTTTTTTTTTTTTATCCCAATGCTCAGGTCACATCCTAGATAACTTAGATCAGAATTTCAGATAGCAGTAGTTTTTTAAAAGCTCCCAGATGACTAAATGTGCAGCCAATGCTGAAATAGGATTAGAGGAAGTTTGAACCACAGAGGGAAAATAAAACAGGTGCACCTGGCTGGAGTGAGGGATGAAGGAGAGGAATAAGAATTGATAATGACAGAAAATGAACACACAGAAGGATGTACTGAATCATATATGATGTCTAATATAAACTGCTGACCTCACCATGCTCTATCATTTAAAATTCTATAGTGTTTATGCAAACCACTCTTCTCTTCAAATCTACCTTCTGTTTTAGCTCAGGTCATCATCAGCTCTCATGTGGCTATTGCTACCACTTTCTAGTTGGCTTTCCTGCATCCATTCATTCTTACTTCTACTCCATCGAATGCAATGCTACCAGACTGGAACAATCTTTCTAAAAAGCAAATTTGATTGTGTTACTATCCAGCTTAAACTAATCCAGTAGATCCCTTGAACACTACCAGATAAATCTCAAACTTTTTATATGAGTTGAAAAATTTTTCTGCTCTGTCCCTATTTAAGTTCACAGTCTCATCTTCTGCCTCATTCTGGATCCTCAGCCACTCTCCAAGCACTTGCTGTCCCTCAATGTGCTGTCATCTTTCACATCTTTATACCCCTTTGTCAATGCAATTGTTCTTTCTCTGAATCATACATAAACACTTGTAAGATAATATTTAATGCATTTTTATTTACTACTTAGGTATTTCGATCCATGTAACAGTATTCACTAAAAATATCAGAAACTTCTAGGATATAAAAACTCTGATTTCTAGCCTACAAAATGCTTTCTGATAATTCTGGTGTGTTTAATAGTGATGAATCTGAGGAATGAAAATAGTGCAAGAGATGTTGCATGTTTAAAAAGGGTCAAGAAGAAGAGAAATTGCCTAATTTTTTGTGTTCCAGGGAGACATGAATGAGTCTTTAAGCAAATTGGAGAATGAGGTAAGTTTTGAAGTTGTAATGATCACATTATTCAGTTATGCCATAAAATTCCAGAATGGATTACCTTTTGTGTCTCCTGAGATAGGTTATTTCACCAATGTGATTATCTCACCCATAGTTTTCAATATTAAAATAATGCTTTATCTAACTCAAGTGTTTTACTTATGTTAAGTCTGAAAAGATCAGGTTTAAATAGTCTATCCAGCAAGCAAGAGTGTTTATGTATGGAGTCTATAATAATTATCTCATTTGGTGTGATATTTTCCAATTCAAAATAAATTCAGAGTTTTATTTCTTATAAATCATGAAAGATTCCTAGATTTAGCAAGTTTTTCTCACTTCAAAATGTTTTTCTTTACCTATGCAACCTTCATTACATTCCAATTTGGTTTCAAAGAAAAATTTTGAATAGCTACATATGGTAATATTAATTCATGTATTAAAATAATTAATATAAACAGTTTATATAGATATGGAACAGGATACTGCCATTCTTCACTATTAAAAGCATCTAATTTTTAATTTTTGAAGACCAGATTTATAATCAGTTGTCTTGCCTATAAGTCTAAACCCATGGCTGTGATTACCATGGAGGGTACAGTAATACACGGTGACAAAAAGATACAGTGCCTCATCTGGCCTCTGATTTGCCAGCTCTCTTGTGCATGTCTTATAATTCCAAACTTCCAACATTTTTGTTTTTTTAAGGAGAGTTTTTCTCATGTTATGGTGCTATTGTCAGGTGTCAGAATATCTAGCCAGAGTTTCAACTAAAACAGCAATTTAACCTTTCCACCATGTGAGGATATATTGAGAATGCCCCAGGTATGAACCAGAAAGAAGGCCCTCATCAGAATTGGACCATGTTAATACCTTGATCTTGGACTTCTCAGCCTCCAGAACTGTGAGAAATGATTTTTTGTTGTTTATAAGCTACCCAGTCTGTAGCATATTCATATAGCAGTTGGAATGAACTAAGAAAGAAAATTGGTACCAAAATGTGAGGGTGATGCTGTAACAAATTCCTATAAACATGGAAGAGGCTTTGGAACTGGGTATTGGGCAGAGGCATGAAAAATTTTGAGATTCAGGCTAGAAAAGCCTACTTTGTTGTTAATGGACATTAAGAGTAATTCTCCAAAGGACACAGGAGAGGATGAACGATGTAGAGAAATCTTCTGTCTTGTTAGAGAAAACCTAAGTGGTCATAAACAAATGTTGGTAGAAATTCGGACAGTAAAGATCATTCTGATGAAGCATCAGATGGAAATGAGGAACATGTTGTGGGAAACTGGAGGAAATGCAATTTTTCTTATAAAGTATCAAAGACCTTGGCTGAATTATTTGTTTCCTAGTATTTTGTGGGAGGTAGAGCTTCAGAGCAATGAAAATGGAAATTGACTGAAGAAATTTCTAAGCAAAATATTGAAGGAATGGCCTAGTTTCTCTTGAATGCTTGTAGTAAAATGTGAGGAGAGAAATGATATGAAGGTAGAATTGTTCATCAGAAAGGAAGTAGACTGGTTGACAATTTGGAAAATTCTTAATCTATCCATATTGAAAGAAGAAAGAAATCTTGTTCAATGAGTACACAAAAGGTGTCCTGAATTTGATGAAGAGATTGGTAGGGATTGACCATTTCAGTAGAAGAGAGGAGCTATTCATCAAGACAATGGGGAGATTGATTGGCCGTCTAAATGAAGCCTGGATTTATTGTCAAAAAAAACCCAGAAGGGTGATCCCCAGGGCATTTTAGAGAGAAAAGGTTATCCCTTCAGGAAATAGTGGAAGACAGAGGAGCCTGGCATGCTGCAGTTCATGGGTAGCAAAGAGTCAGACTAGCGACTAAACCACAATAGTTACCCCTCTCTCCACAGGCTCATAGTGCAAGAGCCTGCAGGGCAGAATGATTTCAAAGAAGGTGTTCTCTCTGCCAGGTGGTTCCACTCCCTGAATTCTGGCACCAGCTTCTCCCCCATTCCAACCTGGGCCACAGATGGTCTTGTTTCTGCTCTCCCTCTTGGACTTGAGCCTTCAACATAAGAACAAATCTGGGCCCTGCTGGAGGATGAAGGACTACATGGAATAGAGACAGGCCACACCAGCTCAGGCCATCCTAGAGCAGCCTTCCTCTGGCTACAGGGTAGCTGACTACAGACACATGAGTAAGCCCAGGTGAGATTGGAAGCATTGCTCAGCCCAGTTTGCCAATGGTGAGTTAAATAAATGGTGGTTTTTCTAAGTCATCTTCTTTTGTGGTGGTTTGTTACACAGCAATAATGAAATGATTTTCTAAAATACCACCATATTATAATTATAAGCCAGGTACCTAAGTGAAAGTAAAGAGCCTATTTAGCTTCAGAACTCAAATTTGCAAAGCAAAAATGTCATTTTTCCATTTGGGATGTTTCATTATCAATTTTTATTTCTGGTAGCATTCTATTTTTCCATGAGTTTCTAGAGCAATTTTAATTAGTTTTATTACAGTGCTTTTTCTACCCTCTCAGAATCCAGTTTAGTTCCCTAATTTGGAAATTCATATTCAAGAGACAAGGATTAAGAGGACCTTTTTCCTAGTGTAAATCACAGTATAATGAGGGGGGTAGAAATATGATAAATGTTTGATTATTTCTGTTAAAGCAGCAAGTCCTAGCTCAAAGAGAAATACACTTTTTCTTATGATGTGAGGAAGAGTTAAAGATAGAAAAAAGAGGGGTTCTTCTAAGGTTGTTAGTAGCTCTTTGCAAATAATGAAATTATTGTATTCCTAGAAAAATATAAAGAACAACATAATGGTCATTTATAAGCCTGTTTTCCAGAAATAGTTAACATTTTAGCACATTTCTTTCCATGTTTTAGATATAATTTGCATAGTTTTAAAATCTTTTATAATGTATAGTATTCTTTTTTCCATAAAAATATACATTAAACATTTTCCCATCAAAATTTTTTTCTGCAAAATAATTTAAATGGCTATGTAGTATTCTATTCTCTGCAAAATTCTTATTAACTTTATAATTCAATAAAATGATGTATAATTTAGATTCTCTTTCATTGCAAACTGATATAAACACTATATTGATGAACATTATTATGCATATATCTCTGTACATATATTCATGTTTCTGGTTATTTTATTTGGATATATGCCTAGAATTAAAATTATCAGGAAAAAAGGAATTAATACTTTTATGGCTCTTGAAACATATCAAATTGTCCTATCCAAAAGGTGGCATCTGGCTCTGTTGGCTACAGTGAGTGAGAGATTCTTTCTATATGCATTTTACCAGCATGAAAATATATGCTTGTTTAAAAATCTGAGCTATTTTGAAACACACAAAAAAAATCTTATGGCTTAATTTTGTATTTTTATTGCCAGTAGTGTTGACTAGTTTTTCAGGTGTTTATTATTAATTTTTATTTTTGATGTTGGAAGAATTTTTGATCATGTCATTTCCTTCATTTATTGAAAGCATTTTAATTTTCTTGAGCTCTTTGTAGATGAAGGATTTTAATCTTTGTCTTGCATATCTTGCATACACTAGTCGCAGCTATGGTTTGGTTTCTAATTTGGATAGGCAGAAGTCTTACACTGTTAGGTAGACATATCTATTGCAATTATTATGTCACTTTACAGTTTAGAATACTTTCTTTACCCTAAGATCAGATAATTATACAGCCATTTCCTTCTGTGCTTGTATGCATTTTAACTATTTTTTCAGCTTCTAAATATTTAATCAGTGGGTCAGTCATAGCTTCTAGTGATTATGTGTTTGGGAAGAATGAATTATCCCAGGTGAACTGTGGTAGAGGAATCTTTCTTATCTTTTAGGGAATATATACTTATGAAATTATAATGAAGCTAAAAGATACTTAGTTTAACTTTGACAGTTGAATCTTTTCTGTCATACTGTTGGGCTTTTTCTCTCTAATCCACTGAGATACAGCACTATCTCCAAGAGAGATGACCTAGATTCATTCTCTGTTTGACAAAAGCCAGTTGAGAGGAATGAGATCTGTTTCCACATCACTGATCAGCCTGACCATTGTGATGAGAAGTTGGGAACACACATATACTCAAGAGAATGGATGGACAATACAGCATATTAGAAGTAGGCCTCAGTGTTTTTTGTTTTAATAAAATCACTCTAAATTGTGCAAATTTTCCTCTTCTTAATTGGTTCCTGATGACTTTCTAATATAACAAAGAACTTTATTTTCTAAAGATATCAGCTAGGGAATTCCCTGGTGGTCCAGTGGTTAGGACTCTGTGCTTTGATGAGAGCACAGGTTCAGTCCCTGGTTGGGGAACTAAAATCCCGCAGGCCATGTGGCTTGGCCAAAAAAAGGTATCAGCTAAACCTATCTTTTATTGCAATATGCTAAGTTATCACTGTAATAAACTGTGAGCTAGAGTAACATAACTTATTAACAGAATTGGAGGGCTTTTTAGAAATTATTTTGATCCCCTACCTACTTCCAAACCTAGACTGTTTACAAAAGCTTAACTACTATGAATCCATCAAATCTATAATTATCAGAGGGGAAGTACCAAGTAATAGGAACAATGATTGGGATGGATATGGGAAAGGCAAGAATGGAATAATTAGAAAATGGAACCAAGGAAGGCTATTTTTTAGTGAATCAAGTAGCTCTAAACTTCCTGGAATCCATGGTAAAAAGGGAAATGTGAGGGTTACACAAGTATCAAACAAAGGGAGATTCACAGATCACCAGGAGAGACCACGTATAGCTCATAAACTCTGGGAGAAACTGAACATATGAGGACTGAACAATACAATGAACAGTATCTTCAAAGCAATTTTATAACAACTACAGAGATCTTCTTTATATGCTCATTTTTATATTGGTTCAATATTTTTTAAACCAAAGTGTAATGTTAATAGTAGCTTTTTGAAGGCATTTATTGAAGAAACAGTTGAGAAAGCAATATTGAAATAAGGGAAAATTCAGAATGAGAATCTATAGCAAAGAAGGATCTGCAAGTAGCTAGTGAGTAGAATTACAGTTTGTGAAATCAGTCAGTTCACCAGCACATTTACAAGTAATCAGAACGTTATAGAAAGAGAGAGGAAGCCAAGCTGGGACTGGGGAGAATGAGAGAAAACTGTAGGAGGCTTACATTTTGGCTTCAGAATCCACCATGTTCCTACCCATTCTTTCAAGTTTGCATTCTTAATGACTACCTTTTCGCCTCCTCACACTGTAGAGGTAGGTTCCCCTTTTCGAGGGAGGGATCAGGATACGGAGTTGAACTGAACTTAGGTGATGAGAAGTGATTTGTAAAAATGATTATATTTTGATAAAGTTGGAAGTTTTAGTTCAGGACTCTCTCTTCTAATTTCCCTAGAATCCTATCTGAATTCATTTCTCTCCATTTCCCCCTTATTTTATGACAAAATTAAATACTGTTACTAGATACAGAGAAATGAGAGAAAATAAAATTTCATAATTACATGACTTAATCAGGGGTCCCCAACCTCCGGGGCCGTGGACCAGTACATCCTGTCAGATCAGCAGCAGCATTAGATTAGAAATAAAGGCACAATAAATGTAATGCACTTGAATCATCCCCAAACCATCTCCTTCATCCTTGGTCCATGGAAAAATAGTCTTCCACCAAAACGGTCCATGGTGCCAAAAAGGTTGGGGATCACTGCTTTAAACGCAATTCTGTATTCAGGTTGGATAATCCCATCATACTGTAGGGGAGCAAAGTTAGCCACCTCAAAATGTGTCTCTTTGGCATGAGGATTGTTTTGGGGTAGTTATCTTTGAGGAAAAGAAGACTCATGTAATTTTTCTTTTTATCTCCCCCAAACCACCTAAAAGAATTTAAATAGAAAGCCTGTACCCAGAAGAGACCTATTACTAAAGACAATTTCTGTTTACCTATTACCAAAGACAATTTCTGTTTACATCAGAAAGGCTTCTTTACTTGGCATGGCAAACATTTGTTTACCAAACATTTGCTCTTCCTGTCTCCCCTCCCTGTGAATTGTTTTCCTCCCCTTTGATGTCCTAGACCAATACCCACTTCTCTTTAGCTCTGGATGACCTGTCTATGGAACCACTTGGGTGCCTGGGGGCTTCATGTTCTTATGGATATGTAATTTAATTCTTAGATCAGCCAGTAGTACTTAGAAGGGTATAGAAAAAATTTTCCTTCCCAACAAAATGAATTCCTTTCTAACTTGTCATGGAAAATTTCAAACATATAGAAAGTAGAGAGAAGGGTATAATGAATCCATGAACAGTCTGCAATATTTAGTCACATTTTTGCCAATCTTATTTCATCTCTCCCATTTCCCACTTTTTCAATTTTATTATAAAAAATTCAAATATAAAGTTGTAAAATGAATCTTCATATGTCCACTATCTAGACTCAACAATTAATCTTTTGTGCTGCAATTCATGGGGTCGCAAAGAGTCCGACACGGCTGAGCAACTGAACTGAACTGATACTTGTTTTAAGGGCTTCCCTGGTGCTCAGAGGGTAAAGCATCTGCCTACAATGTGGGAAACCTGGGTTCGATCCCCGGGTTGGGAAGATCCCCTGGAGAAGGAAATGGCAACCCACTCTAGTACTCTTGCCTGGATAATGTATCTATCCATCTCTTTATCCATCCACCAAACTCTTATACTTTTATGTATTTCTAAGTAAGCAGACATCAGTGTATTTCCCCTCAAAAAATTTCAAGTAACAGACTTCAGCATTCATTTATAGTCCCTTTTTTTGAAGTAAATGTTATATACAGTGAAATGTTGAAATGTACCATTTGCTGAGTTTTGACATACACATACATTTGTGTAGCCCAAACTCCTATTAAGACATAGAACGTATCTGTTACTCTAGGAAAATCCCTCATGTCCCTTCCCAGTCAATTCATGCCTCTACTATGACTCCAAAAGATATTTTTTTCTGACATTTTTCACCTTAAATTAGTTTTGCCTTTTTTGAGGTGAGGTGAGGTGAAGTCGCTCAGTCGTGTCCGACTCTTTGCGACCCCGTGGACTGTAACCTACTAGGCTTCTCTGTCCATGGGATTCTCCAAGCAAGAATACTGGAGTGGATTGCCATTTCCTTCTCCAGAGGATCTTCCCAACCCAGGGATTGAACCCAGGTCTCCCGCATTGGAGGCAGACGCTTTAACCTCTGAGCCAGAGCTTCGTATAAATGGGGTCACATAGTAAATGTTCTTTTGTAAAACACAATGTTTTTGAGATTTGTCCATGTGGTTTGTATAAGTAACTTATTTCAATTCTGTACTTAAATATTTTTTTGATGTAGTATTTTAAAGAAAATCCTAGCCATCATGTCCTTTTGCCCATCCATGCTTCTATTTCATCTTTTTTCTCATTTGTACACAAGTGTAGTCTGCCTCTAGTTTTCCCCACTATAACCTCTTTACTTCCTTTCGTCTGGTAAGCCACAGGTCATCCTAGTTTTGTTTCATTGACTCTATGCTATGAACACATGTAGGTCACCAGATACTTGCTGATAGTATGATGAGGTAAATTTAACACTTTCTTTTTGCAGTAAACATTTTTTGCTATGTAATTCTTTAATTTTTTTTCTATGGAATCATTTTTTTCTTCCTTAGATCTTCCAAGAAACTTTCTGCCCACTTCATTTTCCCACCCCCATCTCTGTTTGCATCACATCACAATCACAGCATTACTCCATTCCTCTTTGCTCTGTAAGAACTATTTTACATGAATGGTCCTATTTTCATGGATCCTTTGATTCTTCCATCAATAGTTGGAGAAAGATACAGTAGCTGAGTAGGGAATCATGGTGGGTTGGTGAGTACAATTTTTACTCTACCTGAAAGCCCTCCCTTTTCCTGAATATCTATGTTAAAAATACTAAAGAAGTTGTTTTATACTTTCTGTCAATTTGCAATTATTTTACTCTCAAATTTCCAGAGATAAGCTTTTGACCTGAACTACCAGCAGTTTAATTGTGGGACTGGGAATGAACAAGGTTAGTCTATGTTCCGCTTCACCACAGATGTCAAGTTAATTAGTAAAAAGCCCAGAAGGAGCAGTTTAGGGATTTGATTTTCATCACCCACTGGAGGGAAAAACATCAGCTACTGAGAGAGTGTTCTCAGTTTGTCTGCACCCTGTTATTTCTCCACTTAAAATATGACATTCAGAATAAAATGCACCCTCCTGGGGCATCACATGTGGTGGTAAACACATTTACTTCTTTTGTGAGAAGCAGACAAATGCAAGTGATTTCCTATTTCTAAAATATGTTGGCATCTAGAATTTTAAGCAAAATTTTATTAAATAAATATAATCTTTGCTTAAATCAAGATTATATTTGAAATGTCTCTTTTATAATTATATATTATATTATATTATATTATACAAGTAATATATTCTTTAAGTTAAAAAGTAAGCCTCAATAGTACAGTTGTTGAAAGAAACAATATTTCAAACCAACTCACCATAAAATATGGTAAAATGTCTAATCTGGAGGCACTGATAAAAATTAGCTTTCCAAGACATCGTAAGTTTCCCTTCCTCTATTTATAAGTGGCCACAACAGGGTGTGAAACAGCACGATTGTTATGATAAAGGCATTCCACTTTGGTATAAAAAGAAATGTGTGTTGAAAATAAAACTTCTCCACTCTTTTTCCATACTTCTGTCCTCTTTCCCACAAAATTTCTCTTGTTAATCTTGAAAAATTCTTGTTGAAACAATAAATGAAAACAAGGAAAAATTTGATGGATTTAATAGTGGATGGCAATTATCATTAAGGGTTGACAGAATGTTTACATTCATTATAACTTTTGATATGTTCAGAATTCATAGGTGGGGCTCAGTAACATTCACTGATTTGTCCAAGGTCACACAGCTGTGAAAATCAGGACTTGAACTTTGCTCACCTAAGCTTACATCTAGTTTTCCTCCTCTTATATCAGACATCTTCATTAAAGACTGGAGACATACATATACAAATGACTGTAACATGAGACCACAGACAATGAATGATGTGTGTAACATAAGATTCCACACATCATGTCCATGTGGGATTATCAGGAAGCATTTTTGAATGATGTTGTGTCAGACCTTTCTTACTGTCACAGAAGAGAGAGGCTAAATCTCTCTCCCATTCCAAACTACTTATGGCTTCTGCATTTGGATGCAAATGAAATATGCAAATATTTCAGGTTTATGTGTCTTTTGTAAACACAACTTCCTGTTGGATTTTAGGAAGATCCTAAAATGACTTAAGTGACTTCCTGAATATTAAATAGCTCATGAAGAGCAAGATCTTGATGAATTATGTGTAATCAGAGACATAAATCCAAGACATGAATTTTAAAATTCTCCGTCAAACACATGTGCTTCAAAGCAACAGAAGAAAAGAGAAGTTTACATAAAAAAAAGATGTTTGGGGTTTTTCCCAATCTTTAAATGGTCACAAATTCTGTGAAAGGTCAAAAGTCTAACAAACAATATTGCCTCTTTGTACATTTTGCCCTCAGGGTCATTTTTTTGAGATTTTAAATCCTTTCAAAGCATTAAGGCAAAGATAACTAGATTTATCCTAAAAATTATTTCTGAAATAGGGGCTGGGTCTCTGTGTCAAGTCCTTCCTTCCGGCATCCATGACCTGATGGTTACTGTGGGATACTGGCCTCCAGGAAGTGAAGTCATCGGGTTTCTTCAGCCAGTGTCCTGGTTTTATAGGTTCTCCATATGAGGGCAAAGGAAACAAGAGAAGAACAACACTAACAGAGAAGAAGTGTGATCAGCCTGGAGTTGTGGCCTGAGGAAGGTTGCTTCCATCACCTCTTTCTCCTCCTCAAAGTGCTGTTCATGGGCCTTTATTATTCTCTATATCCTCTGTAGGACGGCTCAGAACCATGGCAGTTCCCTTCGAAATCACAATCTTGGCTCAAAGCCCCCTGGAAAAAGCCTTCCTTCCCCTATACACCAACACCCCAGGGGCAATGCAGCTTTCTCAGCTATCTATCAGATGGAGAGCTGACTCTTCAGCTGTTTCTGTGGACCTCAGTGAAGCTTGTGCATGCTGGCAGGCAGTCTTCAAGCCCTTACTCCAAAGCTGGCACACCAAATATGGAAAAGAAATCAGACAGTTAGAAGAGAGAGAAATAGGAACTCCTAAAATGATGTAGGAATAGTGGTAAGATAAAGAGAAATGCCAAGATGTTAGTGAGACAGAATGAAACTAAACAAAGAGGCTTACGTGGTGAGGAGGAGGTGACATGCTGTTCTTGGGGAAATGTTCCTCTCCCTGTGAGTTCTTCAGAGCCTTTGGGGATGCCCAGGAAACTCTTATGAAGGCACATACCTCAATGGAAGAATTTTAGAATATTAGGAGAAAAATAATATATATTTTTCTCCTATTAATATATATATATACACCACATATACTAGGAGAAAAATAATTTTGCAGGGTACCAAATGATTGAACTTCTAAGTCAACAGGTCAGCTTTTTACAACAGGGAAGTATACATTGTATATAAGAATTTTAAAATGAATACTTTTATGATATCCAAACTCTAAAATTAGCCATCCATCTTTTCCTCCTTAACAGAAAAAATACAATGAGATTTGCATGCTTCAGACTGTGTATTTTCCATATTTTTAATCTTTATTAGGTATCAATCATCTTGTGGCCAATATCATTCTATATTTTATATATATTCTATATATAGAATTCTATATTCTCTCTATATATCCTATATTCTATCATTCTAAAGCAAACAAGAAAAAGATCAAAACTGATGGTATATGTTTGCTGATCTTATCAATGGATTTGACAAGTATAGAATGCATTTATAGATTTTTTTAAATGTCAATGGCATCTCTCTGTATAATGGTCTGTATGACCTGAAATATTACAATAGAAATTGATGCATTCTTGTTTTTCCTCTATATTTGCTGTGAAATTGATATATTCCTTAGGAAAACAGCTTTCAGCATCTTATAAACCCCTCTTAAATCCAATGAAAATCATATCACTAATGGTGAAAGGACCAGAGAGGATTGAGCACTTAGTCTGAGCCAGGTGCTTTTATTAATATAAGCATTTCACTTAATTCTTATACCAATCTCTTTCAATTGGCTCTATCCTCCTTCTACATTTGAGAAAACGGAGACTTCAAATGCAGTATAGTTGTAGAAACAGTATCTAAAGTTGTATATTTCTAATTCTAAAACATGTGCCCCTTTCATTATACCCTATGACTTTGTTCTATAAAACTGTTTTTCTTGTTTAGAAAACAAAGTTACACACTATGCCAAAACATTCCTACTTTTGGATCTGTCCAGCAGAAGAGGGAGATGCAGCGAATATGTGCTCTAGTCCTTAAAGGTCAACTCCTGTTTGTGCTTCTACTCAAAGTCAAATGGCCATTTAAAGCCCACAAGCATTAACTATTCCTTCTAAAAAGAATTTTCTTCTGAGGTGCTTAACACTCCTAGATAAAAGTTCAGCAATTAAACCTTTATTCAGAGTTCACATTTAAAAAGTATATTTATCTGCATTAAAGTACTGTGACTGAAGATTTTTATTATTATTTTGATTTTTGTTTGTGACTTGTTTTGGCCCATGGGGTTTCCTTTAAGAAGAGCACATTTGTATTACATATACTCAGTAGAAAATGACAAAATTTTTGAGGGGCTCCTCTGAAGTAAGGTTTCCACTGAGATTTTACAGAAGAAGTAAGCTGCAAAAAAACAGGAATATTTATAATCCCAAACACTACAACCTTAGTTATGAATTAAGTTTCTACAGAAGATTACTATAATGAATGATTCAATAATTGTAGTGTTGTACTTTAGCTAAAAGCCCAAAAATAGAAAAATAAGAAACATGGAGACTTAAGTAAAGAATACATCTAGATGGTAGCTACCCACTCTCTACCATTTTCCTCCTGAAATTGCCTTTCTATACATAACAACTTGTAGATACTCGCTCTTCTCCAGGGAAAACCTACTTTTCTCTAATAGCAACTCTATTAATACAAAGCTAATTACTGCCACAAAGATATGTGGTGCAGAGAGGATATTGATCTTGACAATCCAGAGAAAATTAAAGCACTGAAACTAGTTTGTAGAGAACTATTTGTCTGGGTCAGCTTTGTGTGGCAGTCTTTTAAATACGACATACTAACATGATGCATTTAGGGAAGCACCTCTGGACTGTTTAGTGTGTCAAATACTTTGAAACAGCCAGTTGTCCACCCTTCTGAGTTGAAAGACATAGTATGTCCTTTGTGAGACAGAGGGTTATTCAGCAAATAAGGAATAATTTCTCACGTTACAAGTAGACATATGACTGCATTGATCTGAAAATGCTTAACTAACATAGACATTCAGAAAGTGGGAAAATAATTATTCTGGTCAAAGGTTAATTTGCTGTACCGCAATACTTGGCACTGAGAGGAACATTCTAATCATTTTTGGTGCCACAATTGTGTATCAAGTCCAGCAGTGGGTGTGCAGTTGATTATATGCCAGTGGCAGGCTGCTGAAATGCTATTTTTGCTGGGGCCAACTTGCACTTATTATAATGATTTGACACCTCTGCCCAAATTTAGTGTCAGGAAAGTTGAAATCTCATTTCTGGGAAGAGTATTTGAGGTGGGGAAGTACTTTCTGAATTATCACTTGTTTAGTTTTAGAACAAAAGCCACATAGTTATCCTAGTTGTATCACATTCATCCAAATGCTTATAAAGTGGTCACCATCACACACAAAGTTTCTGGATTTTTATTGTTGTTATTGAGACTCTCCCTTTGGAAAACGATGAGGAAATGATTATATTTGTTTGTGCAGATCACAGATTCTAACAATGGTTATTTTCCGTGGAGTGGGGGGAGTGCCATTCCATCTTATTATATTTTCCCTCCTATTTATAAAATAGTGATAGGGCTTCCCTGATGGCTCAGTGGTAAAACATCAGCCTGCCCATGCAGAAGACTCAGGTTCTATCCCTGGTCTGGTAAGATCCCACATGCTGCAGAGAGCTAAGCCCAGGCACCACAACTGTTGAGCCTGTGCTCTGGAGCCTGGAAGCCACAGCTACTGAGCCCGTGAGCCCTGGAGGCTATGATCTGCAACAGAAGCCACCGCACTGAGAGACCCATGCACCACACCTAGAGAGTAGCCTCCACTCACTGCAACTAGAGAAAAGCCTGGGCACAGCAACAAAGACCCAGCACAGTCAAAAATAAGGAAATGCAATAAAACAAAGACAACAGTGATATTCCATGTTCATGAAACCCTATACATTTTCAAAGACAGCACCACCATCTTGGAGTAATTTCAATAGTATGAACTAGAACCTGTCTTACTTGACAAAGCTCCTTTTTATGAATTCCTTTTTTGTGAGTTGTTTGACTGCAAAGTAAGACCACAATGTACCAGTCTTTTTTCTCCTCCTGGCCCTCCAGCAAGTAATATTGCAGTCCTCCCCTCAGCCACTTTCTACTTCAGTACCGTTGCTCAGTCGTGTCCGACTCTTTGCAACCCCATGAATCGCAGCACGCCAGGCCTCCCTGTTCATCATCAACTCCCAGAGTTCACTCAGACTCATGTCCATTGAGTCCGTGATGCCATCCAGCCATCTCATCCTCTGTCGTCCCCTTCTCCTCCTGCTCCCAATCCTTCCCAGCATCAGAGTCTTTTCCAATGAGTCAACTCTTCCCATGAGGTGGCCAAAGTACTGGAGCTTCAGCTTTAGCATCANTCTGCCCTCTGATGCCCTCTTGCAACACCTACCATCTTACTTGGGTTTCTCTTACTTTGGACATGGGGTGTCTCTTCACGGCTGCTCCAGCTAAGCACAGCCATTGCTCCTTACCTTGGACAAGGGGTATCTCATCACTGCCGCCCCTCCTGACCTTGAATGTGGAGTGGCTCCTCTAGGTCCTCCTGCGTCTGCGCAGCCACTGCTCCTTGGACGTGGCGTAGCTCCTCCTGGCCACCACCCCTGACCTCGGGCGTGGGGTTTGTTTGGATTTTTCTAATTCCCCTATGACTTCCTCTTTAACCCCTAGGCTATTTAGAAATATGTTATTCAATTTCCAAATATTTGGGGATTTTCCGGATGTCTTTCTGCTGTTTATTTCTCATTTAATTTTGTTGTGGTCAGAGAACATACAAACTCCTTTTCTGTGCAACAGACTATTTTAAGTTTAACAGTCACATGTGCCCAGTTGCTACCTGTGTTCGTTTTCCATCGCTGTCTAATAAATTACAGTTCAAAAAATACTTTAGGTCAGAAGCCCCACATGGTCTCACCAGCTTCAGTCAAGGTGTCAGCAGAGCCCTGTTTCTTCTGAAGTCTCTAGGAGAGAATCTGTTTCCTTGCCCACTCAGGTTATTGACAAAATGAAATCCCAGTGACCCCCACACCTAGCAGCTTCATGTCTCATCCTGTTTATCTGAAAGTGATACTTAACCCTGTTGCTCACATCTTTCTCCTTCAGTTCAGTTCAGTTCAGTCGCTCAGTCGTGTCTGACTCTTTGCGACCTGAGTCAACTCTTCACATGAGGTGGCCAAAGTACTGGAGTTTCAGCTTTACCATCAGTCCTTCCAAAGAACACCCAGGACTGATTTCCTTTTAATGGACTGGTTGGATCTTCTTGCAGTCCAGGGGACTCTCAAGAGTCTTCTCCAACACCATAGTTCAAAAGCATCAATTCTTCAGCGCTCAGCTTTCTTCACAGTCCAACTCTCACATCCATACATGACCACAGGAAAAACCAAGCCTTGACTAGATGGACCTTTGTTGGCAAAGTAATATCTCTGCTTTTGAATATGCTATCTAGATTGGTCATAACTTTTCTTCCAAGGAGTAAGTGTCTTTTAATTTCATGGCTGCAATCACCATCTGCAGTGATTTTGGAGCCCAAAAGATAAAGTCTGCACTGTTTCCCCATCTATTTCCCATGAAGTGATGGGAAAGATGCCATGATCTTCGTTTTCTGAATGTTGAGCTTGAAGCCAACTTTTTCACTCTCCTCTTTCACTTTCATCAAGAGGCTTTTTAGTTTCTCTTCACTTTCTGCCATAAGGGTGCTGTCATCTGCATATCTGAGGTTATTGATCTTTCTCCCGGCAATCTTGATTCCAGCTTGTGCTTCTTCCAGCCCAGCGTTTCTCATGATGTACTCTGCATGTAATTTACTGTGGCTCCCTGGGTCCTCCACTGTCACATGTTTCGTATTTTGTCTTACCTTTTTTTTTTTTAACATTTGCTGTCATTTTTGTTATTGTTATCATTCTTGTCATTTCTAGCTCACCCTTAAATGCAGGGGTTACCCAAACTTCTGATGGGAGACCTCTCTACTGTATATTCTCTCTGGCTTCTCATTTCTGTACTTTTATGAAAAACAGCACCCACAGCATACCCTGAGATCTGTGCCTCTAGCCCATACTCTCTCTAGGGAAAGAAAAGAATATGTGCATGTCTATTTAAGTCATCATCATTTTCATACTGCTGTGTAATCTTCATAATTACTTGGAATAGATGTCTGATATTATGTTAAGTGGCTCTGCCATTATCAGCCTTACCATTTCCCTGCTGAACATGTCTCGTTCTGGGTCTGCAGCTGTAATTTATAATTCTACATGTGGATATTGAGCTTAAGATTTGGTGGGAAGGAAAGTGAGTTGATTTCCACCCCAGCCACATGCCTGTCCCCCCTGCCCACAAACAAGCTTACTCTTGGTCCTTCCAGAGAGACAGGGAGCCTCAGCAGAACCTTGGGCAAGCCTTTCTCAGGCTTTGCTTTGAATCAGCTCAGGGGTCCACTGTCACTGCCTGAGTTCAGGGTAGCATTTTAACCCTTTCCTGAACTGCTGAAAGGCCTTCTAAACGGTGTCCCCTTCCTCTGATCTGTTGATGAGATCTGGTGTCAGACATGACACCAGTGTGACCTCAATTGTTAGAAAACAGGTGGTCCCCAGGTTCCCAAAACCAGGAGAGATCTGAAGTTGTTCACACTTACGTGTTTTTTAATCAATCAGAAAAAGAGACTCATCTTCAACCAAGGCAGGGTTTTGAACACACTATTAGGTTGTAATTCACCATACCTGACACTATCCAATACCCTTTGTCATACTTTAGCTCCTATTTCCTTAACCTTATTCCTTGAACAAGGAGAATGGTAAAGGAGATCCAACAAAATCTTAGAAGCGTGAACAGAGCTCAGAAAAACACTGTTGGGATCATATTCTCCATTGAACGCTACCCACGGTGATTCCCCCTGATCTCAGATAATAGAAAAGCAGAGAGAGTGGGAAAAGAAGGACCAAAAGTTCAGCCTTAAAGAAATTATTACCTCAGAAACAGAAGCATTTTTTAAGCTTCTTTAAACTTAGTAAGATAATAAATTTATTTAAAGCCACAGTGGGCTTCCCTGGTGGCTGAGACGGTAAAGAATCCGCCTGCAATGCAGGAGACTTGGGGTTCGATCCCTGGGTCAGCAAGACCCCCTGTAGGAGGAAATAGCAACCCACTCCAGTATTCTTGCCTGGGAAATCCCATGGACAGAGGAGCCTGGCAGGCTACAGTCCATGGGGTCACAAAGAGTTGGAGCAACTGAGTGATTAGCGTGTGCGCACACACGCACACTTTTAAACTTAGTAAGATAATAAATTTATTTAAAGCCACAGTGGGCTTCCCTGGTGGCTGAGACGGTAAAGAATCCGCCTGCAATGCAGGAGACTTGGGGTTCGATCCCTGGGTCAGCAAGACCCCCTGTAGGAGGAAATAGCAACCCACTCCAGTATTCTTGCCTGGGAAATCCCATGGACAGAGGAGCCTGGCAGGCTACAGTCCATGGGGTCACAAAGAGTTGGAGCAACTGAGTGATTAGCGTGTGCGCACACACGCACACACACACACAAGACACACACACACTGTCACACATAATATGAGGCAATAAAATGAGATGACATGGGAAATATGGAACTTAGGGAACAAAACAATGTCGGTCCAAAACTAATAAAATTGAAACAGCAAGGAACTTAATGGCCTAAATAAATTATTGATGTAAGAGGGAAAGCTTTAGATAATTCTAGAAAAAGCAAAGAAGAAAAACACAAAGATAGAAGCAATTTAAATCATCCTAAGGGTGGTCCTGTACAAAGATAATTGATGTCAGTAATGTAAAGAGCCCACCCCAAAGAAAAACACTTGGCCAGAAAATGTATTTGAATAAATAAAACAACTTTTCTGAGGTAAACTATAAATGTATCTCCTTTTAGAGGTTCATTGTGTCCCAGAAAAAAAAAAAAAGGAAAGTTGTACACTGGTCAGTTCTGAGCTATTAGTTTTGTTATTAGACTTTGAAAAGAAACATTCTTGCAGACAGGAAGGCAGAAAAAAGGCAAGTCACCTCAAGGAGGAGAAACTAGTTAAGCGGTCAGCAGGTTTCTCTTTATAAGCTTTACCGCCAGAAAGCAAAGGGCTGTACAGGCTTTTTAAGGAAAGAAATGGTGTATTAGCACCAAGTATTAAAATTCAGAGAACAAAGAGTAAACCACTATGCAAATAGTGTGTAAATGTTCTAAACACTCATCAGAGAGAGACGAGTGAGTCTTCATTTAAAAGTGAAACGTGGTTCATAAAATCTGTTTCAAATGTGTGGGTTTTTTTTTTTTTCACATTTAGAAGTGTGATCTCTATAAAGAAATAGGGATCTTAAGTCATTCCTTCCCCTTCATCTCAACTTCATTTTCTTAAAATACAAAGTTGAATTGTTGAATTGTTTTTTTTTAATATACATAGAATGTCCTCTTTAAAAACTTCTATGGTATTTCTTGGTAATTTGCCTGTGAGTTGAATTTTTGCATTTTTTTTCCTTTGGAGTGTAAGCCATTGTTTAACTTTTTTTTTTTTTTTTTGGACAGCTTTACCTAAAAATAAAATCTTATTCCAGAAAGTATGCAAAATATAAAATAAACATGTTGTGCCCAGTCAAGGCTCAGGTCACACTGGGTTGTAGATGGGCTTGGCGTGGGCAGGTTTTGTTTTTTTTTTTTTCAAATCTCCTGTGTTTTTGCTCTGACAGTCGCCTGAATTGGAAACTGCTGCTCCTCCAAGTGGCTGCTCTGCTCTGTTTTTGTGTCTGTTTTAACAGCCTAGTGGCTGTCTTGATTCAGCCCACCTCCAGATTCTTGGGAAGTGAGTGGGGAAACTTCTCACCCGAGATGCTGATCACTTTTCATTTCACCCTTTTGCTTGTGTAGGTAATGAGAGGCATCAAGTCCATCACTGACTTTACTGCATTTGTCCTGAAGAGGGAAAATCAGTGGGGAAATACCATTTTATAACTGAGTAGGTTGAAGAATCAGAAAGATTTGCTCAACATCATTTTGTAGAGGTTATCAACAATACTGCTTCCCTGGTGGTTCAGATGGTAAATCATCTGCCTGCAATGTGGGAGACATTGGTTCTATCTCTGGGTTGGGAAGATCCCCTGGGGAAGGAAATGGCAACCCACTCCAGCACTCTTGCCTGTAAAATTCCATGGATGGAGGAACCTGGTAGGCTACAGTCCACGGGGTTGCAGAGAGTCGGACACAACTGAGTGACTTCACTTCTATCAACAATAATGATACCTATTTTTTTTCTAGTTTTCTTTAGCTCAAGTATTTTCATCATGAGACCTTCCCTCCTTTTATTTGCCTCTCTGATTGTAGTGGTTAAATGTATCTTTAGTGGATTAGTATGGTTTTTTTGCATTAAATTAAAACATAAGCACACATAAACTGATGTCACAAGATGACTAGAAATTTTTATTTTATGTAAATTCTTCAGTTAATGCAAAGTAGTTATTTTGGTGTAGACATTTGGGTCTAATATGAATTTCAAATAGATGCATTGTAACAGCTATTTGAAAATAATGAGAATTACAGTATTTGGCTTCCCTATAAGGAAGTTATATAAGCTTGAATAATTTTTGTTGATGTGCCCAAGGATCCAACAAATCGAAAGAAACTAAATTATGGCTAGCAATTATTGCTCAAAAATACAGTAGTTGACAGCGATTATGGGTGGTTGATGCCATTTGAATGGTGATTTATTTCAACACAGGGAGAAATGGAGGTGGTTTCATCTCTTTTTTCCTGGAATAAGCTCTATCTAGCTACCTACTGAGTTATCAATAACAGCAAAGAAATGTAGCCATTGAATATTTTGTGCAATTAAAATGATGCTTTTTTTTTTTTAACTAAAGGCCAGTACATCATTCTGACTTTAAAATTTTGTTATTGAAGAGTCACTAATAAGTGTATTATTTTACTTTCATATTTTTGTTTATGGATATAATTGCTATATTTGCAATTCATCACAGTTCAACTAGTGAATATCCCATGATCATCTGAGTTACGTTTGCTCTAAAAATCATTATATGGAATCGAACTGAGGTTTCTTACATTGCAGGCTTGTTCTTTACCAGCTGAGCTACCAGGGAAGCCCATAAGGATATCAGTTCAGTTCAGTCACTCAGTCGTGTCCGACTCTTTGCGACCCCATGAATCGCAGCACGCCAGGCCTCCCTGTCCATCACCAACTCCCGGAGTTCACTCAGACTCACGTCCACTGAGTCAGTGATGCCATCCAGCCATCTCATCCTTAGTCATCCCCTTCTCCTCCTGCCCCCAATCCCTCCCAGCATCAGGGTCTTTTCCAATGAGTCAGCTCTTCGCATGAGGTGGCCAAAGTACTGGAGTTTCAGCTTTAGCATCATTCCTTCCAAAGAACACCCAGGACTGATCTCCTTCAGAATTGACTGGTTGGATCTCCTTGCAGTCCAAGGGATTCTCAAGAGTCTTCTCCAACACCACAGTTCAAAAGTATCAATTCTTTGGCGCTCAGCCTTCTTCACAGTCCAACTCTCACATCCATACATGACCACAGGAAAAACCATAGCCTTGACTAGACGGACCTTAGTTGGCAAAGTAATGTCTCTGCTTTTGAATATGCTATCTAGGTTGGTCATAACTTTTCTTCCAAGGAGTAAGCCTCTTTTAATTTCNCACCACAGTTCAAAAGTATCAATTCTTTGGCGCTCAGCCTTCTTCACAGTCCAACTCTCACATCCATACATGACCACAGGAAAAACCATAGCCTTGACTAGACGGACCTTAGTTGGCAAAGTAATGTCTCTGCTTTTGAATATGCTATCTAGGTTGGTCATAACTTTTCTTCCAAGGAGTAAGCCTCTTTTAATTTCATGGTTGCAGTCACCATCTGCAGTGATTTTGGAGCCCCAAAAAATAAAGTCTGACACTGTTTCTACTGTTTCCCCATCTATTTGCCATGAAGTGATGGGACCAGATGCCATTATCTTCGTTTTCTGAATGTTGAGCTTTAAGCCAACTTTTTCACTCTCCTCTTTCACTTTCATCAAGAGGCTCTTTAGCTCCTCTTCACTTTCTGCCATAAGGGTGGTGTCATCTACATATATGAGGTTATTGATAGTTCTGGCAATCTTGATTCCAGCTTGTGCTTCTTCCAGCCCAGCGTTTCTCATGATGTACTCTGCGTAGAAGTTAAATAAGCAGGGTGACAATATACAGCCTTGATGTACTCCTTTTCCTATTTGGAACCAGTCTGTTGTTCCATGTCCAGTTCTAACTGTTGCTTCCTGACCTGCGTACAGATTTCTCAAGAGGCAGGTTAGGTGGTCTGGTATTCCCATCTCTTTTCAGAATTTTCCACAGTTTATTGTGATCCACACAGTCAAAGGCTTTAGCATAGTCAATAAAGCAGAAATAGATGTTTTTCTGGAACTCTCTTGCCTTTTCCATGATCCAGCGGATATAAGGATATCAGTATTGCCTATTTTGGAGCAATGCTATTAGAAACTCGCTGAGAAGTTTGCTTTAAAAGATACTAAATGTGAAAAGAAAAATACCCAGCATGAAAAAGTTGGATTTTCTTCTTTGTGGGCCAGCTCTCTCAGACTGTCTTCTAGGATCCTCAGCTGCAAGGGTAAAGGTGGACGATAACTGTTTTGAAACAAAACACCCAGGACCTTCGTAAGATGGAGGTCAAGAGAGGAACACAGTGTTCTAGAAATGTATATAGTAAGGTCAACAGATCTTTGATGGCCAGAATGCTAGAATGCAGTTTTTGTTGTTGTTGTTGTTTAAATCGGTCCTCTGCCGCCTGCCCAAGGGGGCCCGGGAAGAGCCGCCTCCACCTCACCACTACCTCGGAGGACCTCTAGAATGCAGTTTTATCCAAAACTGGGTTTCCTTAAACTGCCTTCTTCAGTTGTCATAACACCCTCATGATTGTAATGTTAATTAAAAAAAAATAAATCATAATTGGTGTTCGTACCACTTTACCAATTGGTTCTTTTTTCCTTTTTTTGAACAGAACTCTTAGAGGCTGGCATCAAAGGAACTTCCGAATCGCTTAAAGGTGTGAAACGGAAAAAGATTGTAGCGGAGAATCACCTGAAAAAAATACCAAAATCCCCTCTGAGAAATCCTCTTCAGGCCAAA
>SJXQ01002640.1:216597-233672 GCA_006408695.1 Aepyceros melampus
CCGATTACTGCCAAGAGCAGCAAGGAAAACTGCTGAGTCCTCGCAGCCTGGGAAGCACGGATTCGGGCTACTTTTCCCGATCTGAGAGTGCCGACCAAACCGTAAGTCCACCCACCCCCTTTGCCAGGACGCTACCCGCCCCAGAGCAGGACTCTGTGAAGAACAGTGGGCCCTCAACCCCTCGAGTCAGCACACCAGCAACCTCTGCTGTACCAGCGGGTGAAAAAGCACCCCTCCTCCCAGGTCAGATGCGACTCCCGCTGGAACCGAAAACGCTAGAGGAGCGGATCTCGAAGCTCATCTCCGACAACGAAGCCCTGGTGGATGACAAGCAGCTGGACAGCGTGAAGCCCCGGAGGACCTCCCTCTCCCGCCGGGGAAGCATCGATTCCCCCAAGTCGTACATCTTTAAGGACTCTTTCCAGTTTGACTTGAAACCAATGGGACGGAGAACAAGTTCAAGCTCTGATATACCAAAGTCCCCTTTTACCCCAACAGAGAAATCAAAGCAAGTGTTTCTTCTGTCTGTACCTTCCCTCGACTGCCTGCCCATCACCAGGAGTAATTCCATGCCCACCACTGGGTACTCCGCAGTACCTGCCAGCATCATCCCTGCCGCACATCCGCTGAGAGGAAGTCAGTCTTTTGATGACAAAATTGGCGCTTTCTACGATGATGTCTTTGTACCAGGACCTAACCCTTCTGTGACCCAGAGTGGACATCCCCGCACCCTGGTGAGACAAGCAGCGGTGGAAGACTCCTCCGCTAGCGAAAACCACGTTCTCGGGGCCGGACTGCCCTGGGACGAGAGCCATCCTGGAGGCAGCCCCGCCGGGGAGACTGCAGCCTCGAGGAGCAAGCTCCCGGCCCCAGGCTCCCACTTGGAAAAGAAGAAGTCTCACCAAGGGCGAGGGACCATGTTTGAGTGCGAGACCTGTAGAAACAGGTATCGGAAACTGGAAAATTTCGAAAACCACAAAAAATTTTACTGTTCAGAGTTGCACGGACCAAAAACCAAGGTTCTGTGCGGGACCCTGAGCACAGCCCGGTGCCCGGCGGGGCACAGCCTCCCATCCTGCACTACAGGGTCGCCGGGGCCACCGGAGTCTGGGAACAGACGACCCAGATCCGGAAAAGGAGGAAAATGAAAAGCGTCGGAGATGACGATGAACTTCAGCAGAACGAGAGTGGAGCACCTCCGAAAAGCTCCGAGGGCTCCCGGTCTCAGAGCGCGCTGGGCCTGGCTCCCTTGTCTCAGCAGAACCTTGCCGTACCCAGCGAGCTGCAGCCTCGAAACCTTCAGCGGCAGACCACGCAGATTCAGCTCGGGGCCAGAGGCCTCGACCAGCCCCGGGACCCGAAGCCGTCATCCGTCCTGGAAGAGCTGATGAGCTCAGCTGCCCAGGACAGGGCGGAGCCCAAGAGACAAGGGGCCGGCATCTCGGTCATCCAGCACACAAACTCGCTCAGCAGGCCCGGGGCCTTTGACAAGCTGGATACTGGCGAAGGCGCGTCCCCCCTGCCTTTCCAGGAGCTGAGAACGGGCAAGCCGGGGTCTCTGAGCATCAGAGGAATTTCCCAAGAGGAAGGACGCCCTTCCCGGCACATGTCTCAGCCCACGCTGTCCGATGCTCCGAGGGGGGAACTTCAGGATGGTTCCAGAAAGATCTCAGGTGAGCGGCACGTGCTCGGACAGCCCTCTAGACTTGTTCGGCAGCACAGCATCCAAGTCCCGGAAATCCTGGTGACTGAAGAGCCAGATCAGGACCTGGAAGGCCAAGGCCACGATGCAGAGAAATTGGAGAAGTTCAGCTGGCCTCAGAGGAGCGAAACCTTGTCTAAGCTGCCGACGGAGAAACTGCCGCCCAAGAAGAAGAGGCTGCGCTTGGCTGAGATGGAACATTCTTCTGCTGAGTCGAGTTTCGACTCCACGCTCTCCCGGAGTCTCAGCAGGGACAGTAGTTTATCACATACTTCGAGTTTCTCCGCCTCTTTAGATGTGGAGGACGTTTCTAAGACCGAGGCCTCCCCCAAAGTCGACTTTTGCACAAAGCAGACTTCCTCCTGATTCCCGCTGGCTCTAACACCCTGAGTGTTCCGGGGGGTCACCGGGAGATGCGGCGGGCCGCGTCGGAACAGATTCACTGCCTGCAGACATCCATGGAGGTGTCCGATTTCAGAAGCAAGTCATTCGACTGTGGAAGCATCGCCCCATCTCAGAAGGCGCCACCGGCCGAATCACATTTTCCGACATCCCCTTCCGGCGTGGGGGTTGCCGGGCACGTGCCCCTCTTGGAAAGACGGAGGGGCCCACTGATAAGGCAGATCTCTTTAAACATCACTCCAGAGAATCAGCTGGCTCCCGGGAACCCATTATCTTTTCAGACCATCGCCCATCCAGTGCCGTTGCAGGGGCCTCAGCTCACTCACACAGTTTCAGCTGAGTTTCCTGCAAGTACTTTGTACTCCCAGACTCCAGTGAAGGATGTGCGAGCAGAAACAGCAAGTTCTCACTCTCCGAACCTCTTTCCCATTCAACAGCTTCTAGGTCTACACTTGTTGAATCAAATCCCAGTGCCCCTTAGCCACCCAGACACACAGATGTCCCTGCAGGTGTCTTCTATGCAGAGTGTCAAAACAGATGCAAGCCCCGGTGGCCATGTACCTTCTAAAAGTGAGGATTGCTTTGCTCCCAAGTACCAGCTCCAGTGTCCGGTGGTCCCCTCCAGCCAACCTTGCACTTCTAATCCTGTGCAACCTCTGCCAAAGCAAGTTCTTTCAGATGCAGCCGGGGCCACCCCTCGTGTGACCTCACTGACCTTACCAGCCAAATTAGCAGAAGCCACATCTAACTCGTGTCCTCTGCCACCCTTGAAGGTCGGGGCTCTCAGCAGTCAGGTGCCAAAGGTGCCCACGTCCTTGACGCTGTCCGCACACCTGCAGACTCAGGTCCCCGCGTACTGTTTTGCGACAGTCACAGCTCTGCCACAAATCCTAGTGACCCAGGATCTCTCCAATCAGCCGATTTGCCAGGCTAATCGTAGTACGGTGCCAATCAGTGAAGAAAAAATTCTGTACCAAAACCGCAAAACGATCCCCAGAGTGCTTCACCAAACCCAGAGGGAGAGCTTGTCCGCCAACCTGTCTTTTCAGAGATGGGCCAAAACCCATCTCTGTCAGAATCCTCACCCACAACACCGAAGATGTCTGTCGGGAGACTTTCCCCACAGCAAGAATCTTCAGCTTCCAGTAAAAGAATGCTCTCCCCAGCAAATAGTTTAGACATTGCCATGGAAAAGCACCAGAAGCGAGCCAAGGATGAAAACGGAGCTGTCTGTGCGACAGATACGAGACCGCTGGAAGCAGCGGGTTCAAGAGCTCCTGACGGTAGCAAACAGAAGAAGCCTGTGCTGGTGAGGCAGGTGTGTACCACGGAGCCCCTCGAGGCTGTGACGTTGGAGCAGGATGTTGTCCCTCACCCCGAAGTCAGCACCGAGGCCCTTCACTTGACTGATGTGCCACCAGCTGACAGAGAACCCACGAAAGAACTGCAGGAATTTGAAAGCATCCCATCAGCTGCATTGCTAACGCCGGCAGTTAGAAATCCAGCTGTGCCTGCAGAGAAAACTCACATTTCTCCTTTGGAATCCATAGACAACCACCAGGAAAGGAAGTCTCCAGGGATTAAAAATCCAGGTGACAAAGCGAACGTCCAGGAACAGAGTCAGCCTGCGGCCACGACTCCTTCCACGTGTGAGGCTGGTGACACACAGCCGTCCACGTCCTTCCCCAGCCTGAAGACGGCCACCAGCTTCACGTGGTGCTACCTTATGAGACAGAAGGCCCTGCACCTGCCGCAGAAGGACCAGAAAACTTCGGCCTACACCGACTGGACCGTGAGTGCCAGTGATCCAAACCCACTCGGCCTGCCAACCAAAGTGGCTCTTTCTCTCCTGAACTCCAAGCAGAAGACTGGAAAATCTCTGTACTGTCAAGCAATAACCACCCATTTCAAGTCAGACTTACTGGTCTATTCAAGCAAGTGGAAAAGCAACTTAAGCAAGGTACTTGAAATATCTTTTATCTTCGAAAGAGTCTGTGCAAGTTAGTTTCCACCTGTCTGGATGCCTGCAAACATTTCAGTTGGAGGTTTTATTTTAATTTTGAATGACAAACTGTGCTAAGTGTAGAGTTATCTGAAAGAAAGTGATAAGTTTACCCAGGGAGCTATGTTGATCAAGATTACCCAGAGTCCCTTCAGTGATTCTGTCTTCACTCATTTTGAAAATGATAACCTGCCTTGAGCACTTTTTTTCTATTGGCGGAAATTTAAGTCTTAATGGTACATATAATCATATTTTTACTTTCATCTTTCTCTTATGCTAAGGATTTGTTTTTCTTGTTAGGTGACAGAAGACCACATTTATGCTTTGTCCCTGCTAATGAAGGGGAACAGAGCTGTGAATATTGGAGATTGTTCTGTTTCATTTTGAAATAGAAGCAGAGAGCCATTCATCCTTGCTTTATGCAAATCTGACCACCCTCCGCTGACCATGCTGATCCCATATCTCGTCCTGTGTAGCTATAAGAATCATCTTACTACTAGAGAAAAGATTCACAAAATAACTGTACACTTGATAATTAAGTTGATTTGGTCAAGATTTGTACAGAAAAGTCATAAAAGTATTAAGTTTGGGTTATTTGTGAAATAAATCATATTAGAGTTGTTGGCTTTATAAAATGAGGAAATCATTTAAATGATTAAGAATAAATACATAAATAAGGGTATTAGGTTGGACTCGAGACATTCAGAATTGTAGACTAAGTTCTTGATCTGTACAGGTTATACAGGTTCATAAATATTTATTTATCAATAAGATAATAATCACAGCACCAGTATTATAATAGAAGTGTATACAACTTTAAAAGAAGGAAGTCTAACACTACCAGGTAACTCAAGGAATATAAGGAAGATATTCCAAGAGTGGTGATACTTTAGCTGAATCTTTAAGGAAGAAAAAAAATAGTTTGTTTTTTTTTTTTTTTTCAAGCAAACAGAAATGAGAAATTTTAAGTCTGCCAAATGATGTGGAAGTGAAAAAGAGCGTGGTCATTTATAGAACCCCAAGGAGTCTGGCATGGCTAGCAGGTGTTGGAAGCTTGAGACACTGACCTAGTTTGAAGTTGGAAATGTAAATAAAGACCAAAGGAATGCACCTGGTGGTAGAGAGTCTTTGATGCTTTCTCAGTGCAGGAGGGTGCACCTGGACCACTCAGAATTTAATTTTCAGATGCTCAGCCTCTGCGTCTACTAAATCAGATGGAAAATGAGACTTGAGCATGAGAATTTAAACAGAGCTTCGTGTATGTATGTTCCTGAAGCACCTATGAAAACTAGCTCTCCTTCAGTGCCGAGTGCTTGGTAGAAATGCCTTGGGAAGTGCACACCCAGATTTGGAGCTGGAAAGAGTTCCAGGTGGAAGGGGTAGAGATCCTTCAGTGCATAGATGCAATTAATGAGGTCACCCAGGAAGAGTGTGAAGAAGAGAGAGGGGCCTGGGACAGATCCCAAGATCCCTACTATTTAAAGGGTTGAATGAATGAAGAAAGTCCACATTGGAACTAAAAGAGAATTTCAAAAGGAGGAGAACTAGGAGAAAGTGGTTATTACATAGGGCGAGGAAGAAGATATTTCAAGGAGAATTGTTCGAGCCAAGAAGTCAGACAAAGAAGACTAGCGTGGTATCAGGACTGAACGGTCTAATATCCCTGAGACTTGAGCTATATGGACTGGTGACCATGGGGGACTGGCTACTGGCTTGAAGGTTGACTCACACCCAAATGTGTTATAATTCAGAATGGAAAAGAATAGACAGATGCTACAAGAAACGAGGTGTCAACAACATAAAATGGATAAAGTAGTTAAGCATATAGACTAAGAAAATAGTAAAGCTTTTGGTATGTTGCTCATTGGTGAACAGAAATGAGATTTGATAGCAAGAATGTGAGCAAAAGATAAGTGAGAATTTGGTATTGAGAAGAAGGTAAGCAATAGGATTGCTGCTGTTAAAGGTACAAAGTCAAGGAAAGGTGTGCCTATATAGATTCCAGATTGCAGGGAAACCAGATGTGTTGCCAGAAAAGGAGATAGTTGCATTTGTACTTGTCAGGGTCTGTGCCATTACCTCTTCACACCACCTTTTTGAGACAGGCCAGCTGCTCTTCTTTGCCCCTGGCTTTGTAAGGACGCGGCCTTCCCAAAGGAGTTCTTGGTGAGGCCGTGCTGGCCCTCTGTTCAGGTACACACCCTCTCATCACTTAACTGTTATTATGCCATCACAGTATAATAGCTGTCTACTTGGTAGGTAGGGGAGGCTGGAATCAAGAGGCCCTTGATCAGAAAAGTTGGGCCTTCCTTTGGATTTGGCCAGAGGACTGGAGTTGGTGCCCTTGCTGTTAACACTTGACTTGGACAAGGGTCCTTCCTCACTGGGACGTGATCCACAGTGCTGCCTGCCTCCCAGGGGCCTTTGAGGGCAGAGTGGACCGGGGAGTGAGATAAGTGGTTGAGAACAGTGCAGCTGTATAAAATCATGAGATGGTGTCACGACAGCATTTTGGCAGGGAAAGCACACACTGTTCATTATTCTTGTGTTCAGTGTTTTTTTTCTAGAGATGTAAGTAGTATGAGGCCAAGACCTAACTTTTGACCTGTGATGTCTGATTCACAGTCATCACTATCCAGGAACTTTGCAGAGGATAGAGAGAAGAAATCTAATTATGGTTTAAAATGATGGGGAAGAGGAGGCTAAAATATTGGGAAACAGGGCTACTGCTTTAACTTTACAGCGCATTGACCCTGATGGGGAGTTTCTTGTCTTTTTCAGGGTGTGAGACATTCTGCCATAGGGGTAGCTAGCTCTTTTCCATCTTTAAAGAGTAAACTCTTTAACAAGTATGCTTAGGCTGTAATATGAGTGGTTGGTTAGCTCTAAGAACAGTATTTAGTTTATTTTTTAAATTCATGTTAAGTCCATTGAATACCAGGGTGGGGCGTTGTAGAGTCTTTATTTGGGGGCGTCACTGGAATGTGGTGGAATTTTAAAGCCCAATAAGATTTGTCAGTTCACTGTGATTCCGACAGATAAAGGAGGGAGAAAGCAATGACCTTTAAAGCTGTTACATCCTTGTAATGACTTCCATTAAGCTAACCTTATGCACTTTACTCTGCCATGTTTTAATTTCCAAGTGAAACATCAGTGTGTTTGTGTTTTCAGCTATATTAAATTAGTGTCTCTCTCTTTTTTTTTTTTTCCCTTTCAGAGAGCATTAGGTAATCAAAAGTCCACAGTAGTTGAATTCAGCAGTAAAGATGCCTCTGAAATTAACAGTGAGCAAGATAAAGAAAATTCCTTAATCAAAAGTGAACCAAGAAGAATTAAAATATTTGATGGAGGGCAAGTACAAATTTTACTTCTTAAATGTACATTTAAACTTACTTTTTAAATGTACATTTGCTTTCATGTGAATGAAGACTGACTAGTGCCAATTTTATATAAATGTTGCAGAGTTTCTCAGCTTACTAACAGAATCTTCATGGCAAAATATATGTTAGGTATTATGTTAAATAACTCCATTTTGATCAAGAAAATGATAACTATTTAGGAAACATTGTAGGTTCAAGGAGGCAGCTGAACACTAAATTTTCAGAGTGAACCCTGGGTTTCACATTGATTCATAATAAGGAATGGCCTGGAAAAAATCTGCTAAGAGATGAATTAATTGCCTATTTGATATCTTTTGTGAATTTGGTTGTGAGAAAAATCATAACAGCCAGTTGTAGTTAAAATGAAGCTCAGAAATATTTCAGTACTTATAGTTGTAACTGAATTTAACAATAATGAAACTTTTAGACAAGTGACTTAGAGGAACTATTTTAAAGTTAAACCTGGTGTTGAATAAAGTTGCTTGAATTGAATTAGCTATTAGAATATTGTATTGCTTTGAAAAGCTGGAATATTCTGTTACTTGTATAATATTTATATTGATTGAGTGTAAATATTGTGCCTTGTTTTATTTTTTAGGTTGAATTTTAATCATCAATATTTTCTCCAAGACATAGTATCCAGTTGCTTTATTCATTTTTTTTCCTTTAAATTAGATATAAATCAAATGAGAGTATGTATATGTCCGAGGCAGGGGAAGAGGAAAGTACATTTGTGAAGAATGCGGAATCCGTTGTAAGAAACCTAGTATGTTAAAGAAACACATACGAACCCATACAGATGTCCGCCCTTACCACTGCACTTACTGTAACTTCTCCTTTAAGACTAAAGGTATGAGATAACATTGCTTCATGGTCCTTTATTATATGCATTAAGTCAATAGAGCCAAGACCCAGCTTTACATATTATTTGACCAATGATGCAGTAGTTCAAATAGACTAATATAAATTATACCTTGTTAGCATCATGTTATTTCTTTTTATATTTCTAGACCTCAGATTTTAATTACATACTTTTAGAATATATGTAATAAATATGACATTCGAAAAGGAGCAAGTGCCCTTTTTTCTTTTACTCCCCAAATTACAGTTGTATAACATGATGACTAATACATTTTCAAAGTTATTTATTTTGGGGCCAAAGAAAAAAAAGAAATTTTTGTGATCACAAGTAAATGCATTTCAGTACTAAAAGAGTAAAGACAAAAGTTAATAAGTACAGTAAAATTATGCTGATTACATTGTTTTATTATCTAATTTTAGTCATGCATAGCCATTTCTTTTGTTTTCCATGAAACATTTATTTTACCCAAATTCTGTTGAATTTCAGTTTCAAAGTTTTATACTGTTTAATTATTATAGAACTCAGAACTAGTAGTTAAAGTTACATTTAGTACCATTTCTCTTTATATGTTTTTATTTAAATTGTAAGGCTTTATTATAGTTAAGGTAATTTTACCTTCTGCAAATTTCCTGTTACATATAATGAATGCGTGATTGTAAAATGTTTGCTTTCTCCATTAGGTTCCTTGTTTATGGATTATTGTATAAAAATCAGTTGCTTGAGGCTTCAATTTCATATACCACCTGTTATAAAATAAGACTGTCCCAAATACAAGGCAGCGTGATCATAAAATTATTTGTCTGAAAGGACAAAATCTATGAAAAATATTTAATCAGTAACTTTTTCACAGACTACTTTATTTTTATCCCTTTTAGTTAACATTTGCTTTTTTCTTATTGTACTGGTTGACTTTGAGGTTTCTGTTTTAAAGATTGATCAATTCTTCAGCAAAGTTTATTACCTTTTTTGGCATTTAAGGAGAGTTATGGTGTATAGCAACTAAGTAGCTTCTAATTAGCTCTCCTTAAATGCCAGTAATACCTGAAACAGGAGTGATGGGGGAAAACAAAACCATGATCCAGATAGCCTTAAATATTTCTAAAGGTTCAAGAAATCATGAGTTGGGAGCAACCGTGATTCTGTCTGTCTTGGTGTGTAGAGGAGTTCCTTCTAGAAATGGAGAGTGCATTTCAGGATGATTTTCCTGATCTTGTGGGAAGGCTTTGATAGGATTAAGTGCTTTGATCTTTTAACCCAATTCATGGCTTTTACACTGGTTTTGATCCTAATGATTATGAAACGCCCGTCTGTTAAATAATTTCCAGTGTGAGACCAGGAGATCAGCAGTAGCCCAGTGTTTACAAATAAAAGATGACCAGGTACAAAGTGATGTTACCAGATAAAAGAGGATCAAGGTATAGTGTGAAATGGGTGTTTCCCAGTAGGAGGGAAAGGAATCAGGATATTTTAAAGGTATATTTATAAGGGCAAGAAAGGAAGGAAAACGTAGATGTGGAAAACCAAATGGAACCACAGAGATTTCTTGGCAAAGAAAAATTTCATGAGTCATCAAGTATGAATCCTAGTGAGATAACTCAAACCAGCATCATGCAGAATTTTAAATAAATGTCTATTAAACGGTGGATGGGGCATTGTGATCCGTAAAGAGCGAGCAGTACATGTTAGCAGTCTTCCTGTCTGTCATTTCTCAAACATGCCACACGTGTGAGTTTACGTTAAACTTTCCATTTTGTCAGATTGTTCATTGGAATCATGTGATAAATACTTATTTAAAGAAAGCTACCCAAGCTAAGGAGACTGGTGAAGAAAATGTCAGAAATTCATGATTTCCCTATTCTCCTCAGGGCAATTTCTTTTCTGTGGTCAGCTTCCTTGCAGAAGTCTACCTTTTGTGAATGTATGTGGAACAGATTCCATAGTACCTTTTAAAGGCAGCTAAATAATAAAAGACTTGTTTTTTGATGAGACTGTAGATTTTGCCCTACTCTGATTGATTTGGTTTTCCCAAGCAGTTCACCTCTACTTCTTATTGGATGTGTCTGATTATTAACAGAAAGTAATAGTGATGTGATGGCATGCCCTATAAATAGGAGTATGCAAAGATGGCATTGTTCTGTCCTCCTAGACTTCGATGCTTCTGATGGTCATGCTTGTAAATCTGTGCTTCATCATTTGTCCTTTCAGTTTATTTTATGAATGCATTTTCAAACCAGTTTTAATTGATTTGTCTTCATTATTCTACTTTAAAGGTCAGTCAGCAGGAAATACACATTGAGCTTGCATCTCTTTAGGATTTAGGCCCATATATATCACAGAAAGTTGGGCTGTCTCTATATATAGCTATAGGAACCCAGAAACAAAAGCTTCCTGCTTTCCAGAGGATTTAGATTAATGTTTATTAAATCTGTTGAAAAATGTATTGTGTTAAATTAATGCACCAAGTTTACAGCATTGCTAGGGGATATTTGCATTTTAATATGCATGTTCTGCATATGAAATGCAAATTGCTGTATTTTAAATTATTTACAAAGTTGGTTAATAATAAGTAATAGCTCAAGTTGTGAGAAAATATGCTTATTAAAAACTTATATTCCCAAATTTGCCTCCTTACAATTATACATCTATCTCTTAGAAAACAAATGACCTCTATGGGTATCTATTTAAGGAACAAAAGCATTTTGAAAGAACTATTTAGTGGACCTTGTAATTTGGTTTGTAATATTGTCATCATACGAGAAAGTGTATTGACTTGTAAATGGAAATTTCAGCCACAATAAGATGGGAAAACTAGTCATAACTTTTAATATGAAAATTTTGAAGCATACAGAAAAGTAGATATTTGTATAGTGAGCACCAGTATACCCATCATCTGTATCAGTTAACATGTTGCCAAATTTGCTTCATGCTTTATTTTAAAACAAATGTCAGACATGGCCAGGTCATTTAAGCTGGACATCATCTCTAGAATCTCAGAGGTCAGGGTTTGCTGGATCTTAGTATCTAGTCCGGGCCCCCTCTTTCACTTGAACCTGTTAAGCCCCAGGCTCTGGGATGCTGGGCCTGCTACCTAGAGCAAGAAGCGGCCTAAGCAGGTGTGACCAGATCCACCGGCTTAGTGAATCTTTAGTGCAACTGAAGTTCTATAAATACTGCAGCTTCCCTGGTCTTCTAGCTCCCGCAAGATTTGGCTCCAAGTCTGGACCAGTGATTCAGACGTGTTTAGCTCTTCTAAAGGTTTATTCTCAAATGCTAATATGCCCCTGCTCACCAAACCCAGCATTTAGATTTTGTTTCCTTTCAAAAGAGGTGATTTTCCCTTCTTGGCAGTTTTGGGTGTGTGTGGCATTAGCCACTCAAGCTGCTTGTTATCTTCTAGAGAATCTGAGTTCTCTCCCTGTATTAATGATCACTTTGGGCCAGCATGACCAATGGTCCCCAGTGTAACCCAGTGATGCTAACAGGGGTCAATATTACCAGCTGCCAGAGAAAACACCCCTTTAGGGTTACTGTTAGGAGACTTTTAGTCAGAAGGGTGAAGTGAAATTAATGCAGAAAACTCTTTCTCTTGTTCCAAACACACAGAAATACTAATTGTAATACAATAACTAACAATAGTTTTGAATAGATAGCCAAGCTTGAAATTTAGAAAGACAGATTCTCAGATAACAGAAATAAAAAAGAAACTCCAAACTAGCACAGTGAACAGATACGGAAAAAAAAAAAGTCCATAAGGGCATCAAACCAGATATATGCCCACAGACCTGGGGATTCATACTGGTCCTAGAATGGAGTCTAAGGCCTCTGAAAGAATCCTGGCTCACCTGTCCAGTATCTTTGGATCATGTAGGGGAAAAGCTCCCTGCTGAAAAACAAATCCCTATACCTATACCATGCCAAAATATCCCCAGATTCATCCAGAATTAGTGGAATGAAACTTTTCAAGTCTCAGGCAGAAGCACCTGGAAAACCGACATATAGAGATGGCTACAGCCCAGGGTACTTACAACTTCATGCAGAACCATCTTGCTCAAGATAAGTTTACAATAAAAACTAAGAAGTGTGCAAGGAAATAAAATACTGTGAGGGAAAGCCAGCAAACACAGCCTGGGGAGAATTCAGAAACCACAGGTCACAGTGCAATCTGAAAAGGACTTTCAAGTGTGTATAAAATGTTCTATGAAATAAATAAGGACTAGAGAATAGGAACCATAAGGAAATGGTAGACATGATCAAAGGAGAGGAGATTATTACTTAATAGTAATTAAGTAATAATCTGAATAATAAATCTCTTCTTTATTATTACTTAATGACAGGGTTATTACAACATACAGATGCCAGTATTTTCTTTTGAGCGAAATTTAGTCGTTGGAATTGTGTGACCACAGTCTGTACTTTCACTTGAAATAGGAATGGAATTTGCCAGTATTGACAAATGCAATAGCAAAATAATACTATGTAAGCTTAGTAAACATTCTTTTCCCTTAAGGAAATCTGACAAAACACATGAAGTCCAAGACACATAGCAAGAAATGTGTGGATTTAGGCGTCTCAGTAGGTTTAATAGATGAACAAGATACAGAAGAATCAGGTAAGGCTTTATTCCATATTTTTCATAAATGCTATTTACAGTGTACTCTTCTTTTTTTTTTTTTTTTTGCATCCATACTCTTCTTTCCATTCCCACTGACTCTGCTCAGTTCCTATTTTCATTGCCTCTTATTTATCCTGTGTGATAGACTCCTGATCAGTTTCCCATCTTTACTTTGTCTTCCTTCCTTTAACATCTATCCCTACTGACGTTGAGTTAATCTTCTGCAGCGTGTGTCTGATCATACTATCCCTCCGAGTCTTCCATTGGTTTCCGTTTGCCTACCAAGAACAGTATGAGCCACTTGACCTCCAAGTAATTCCTCAAAACCTTTCTAGTCTGACGCCCACCCGCTTCTCCACCTGTATCTCTCATCTTTCTTTTCACCTGCCCCACCGCTTGAGTCTCCTGCTTCCCTGACGCTGATCCGGCTCTCTGCCTGTACCCCTCTCCCTGAAGGCCCTGCCCTTGGTCCCCGCAGAAACGCGGCTCCCCGTCTGCACCCGGTCTAAATCTTATGTTCCTCCAAGATCCAGCTCAAATCCACCGCTGTCACGAAGCCTTCTCTGATTTTTTCCCTTGCCACAGCACTTGTGGAAAGCAATTGTTCTCTTTTCTCGACACCTGTAATATTCTAGAGTTTGCTCTGTGAAAGTAATGAATCCCTTTTTGCTATGTTTTTATTATGATTTACACGCTTCCTCACTCACCTATTCACTGAGATTTGCAAGCGTGTCATGAGTAGAATTCATGCCTGGGTAATACTCACGACCCACAGTCCTCAGTGCGGCGCCTTGCTCAGGGCAGCTGCTCTGGAAATATTTGTGGCATAAAGTATTCGTTTGCTTCCCGGAATTGTTTATTATCTTGAAAAGGTTAACTGGTTGTTTTCTTAACAATGTTAGCTCAACAACTAGAAGTATTTATCTCTAACCAATTTTGAGGAGAAATAAACCTTTTCGTCTGTTCTGACTAATCAGACAGTAGAATTTTTTTCTTGTAAGGCATTTTGTTTTAACCTAAGAATTTAGCAACAAAAGAGATATATTGGGTTTTTTTTAAGTTGTCCTGTTGCTTTTTTGGAAAAATACCCTAAATTAAACATTTACCTGCTTGCTATGTTTTAGTTAGTATGTACTAGTTTGATGTAGAAAAAATTTCCAAAGAGAAAATGGTGAAGACATCTTTGAAAACATAGGTAAAAAAAGCAAATGCTTTTCATTCCACCTGACAACAATTAACACACTGGATGAACCAGCCTGAGTTTGTTTCTAAATATTCAAGAGAAGTGACTCATATCGTAAGTGCTACAGTTGATATGATTTAGTATTTTAAGCATAAGGAAAGGATTCCTTAAATGTTAATTACTGGCAATAAATGGATGTGTTCTTAAGGAAAAGATAATTATAACAAACTTAGGACAAAAAGGAGGTTCTTAGTGTTTTATAGACACTTTGATGCTCTGATACATACTGGGAATGGCAATATCAGGATTTAAAAGTAATATGTCAAATTAACATATGTGTAACTTTTTTGTCCTAGGAACAAAAGTATTAAAACTGACTTTCAAATGGCTAGGAATTGAATTCTGTGTTGGTGTCTTCGTTTAAAGACACACATTTAATAAAATTAACTATTTATATTAGAAGTATCTTATAATTTACTTCTAATATAAATAGTCTGATTTATTTTCTGCTGTTTGTAATCCTGCAGTAAATTAACTACCATAAGTATTTAAGTGAAAAAAACTCTCCTCATTATTTATTTGCTTTATTGCTGTTACACTGAGCAATTCAGAATTAAAAAGCTAGGAAAAATGAGTAAGGGTTTCAGTGAGTATATTTATCACCCACAGACTAGAAGCTCAAAGTTAAGGGCTGTAACATGAAACACTAATTTCTGAAAAAGGTATAAATGTCAAAAGCATTATTATTACAATATATACTCTTAAGTGTTTTACTTTTTCAAGAAGATGAGTCTTACAAAATTAAGTAAATGTCTGTAGAAATCTACTGAATTGTCAAGGGAAGCTTGTGTTTATATCCCAGATTTCCTTAGGTGAATTAAGTGCAGTATTCACGAATTATCAGCATCGTTCGGATTGGCTGACTGACGATGATCTTACGTTATCACATTATCTCCCATTCATTTTTGTCATTTCTCACTCCATTCCAGAAGCTCTGGAAGCAGGTTTCAGGTTACAACTCAAACTTAATGGCCCTAATTCCCAATTCAGTTGAGATCCTCTGATAAAACTCTAGGTAGCTTTACCTTTTTTTCTGTGTGTGTGTGTGTGTGTGTGTGTGTTTAATTACTGTATTTATTGGTAATACTCTCAGGTTTTTTTCATGGTTTTTATTCAGTAGTAAATTAAGCACTTCAGTGGATTTTGCCAACTGCTATTTTATACCAGAGACCTCATGTTTCTTTATAAAATGCCAACAAAACATATTCCTTCACTTTTGCTTTATTATAGGCTTGCAGTGAAGGCAATAAATGGTCAGTATTTATTGTTTGAAACAAATGGTCTTGCTTTGCCTTTATTGTTGTCTTTTGTTCTTCTAAAAAATATTTTGAGTTTTTTTTTTAATACAGTTTAGATTACAAAGGGTTTTATTCTGTGCACTCATGTATTCACACCAGAGTTGGTGTTTTTTTCTTCTTTCATTTGCTTTAAGTCTTTCTCTTAAATTCAGTGTATTTGGGGTTGGGAGGGTGAAGCAAGCTAAATAAAGATCACACATGAGGTGCAATGTCCCTTACTTACCCTTCCATGTCACTCTCCCCAGAGGCAAACAGTAACCACACTTAGGGATTTTCTTTCAGTTCATTTATCATACATGTGTATATCCACACATAACACGTGGGTTTTAAATTTGTATTCCAAATTTGCATAGACTCTTATCACCTTATATGTAGATACCTAGAAACTTAATTTTGCTTTATAATTTTAAATTGTTCTGTAGAACAGTTTGTATTTCTGCACATCCTTAACTGTACCAGATAACTGCATGAATTTTAATTTGGGACCAATTTGATGGATGACGGCTTGCTGCTTTATTTATGTGTTCTTGATCCTAAGGTTGGATCTTTGGGATGTAGTTTCATGCCGTTAAACTGATGACAGTGAGAGGTGGGATCTTGCTGAGCAGTTCTTCAGATGTCTGTGTTTTTAGAGAGGGAAGCCTGGAAGCCAGCAATGCGATGCCGCATGTCTGCAGGGTAGACTTGTTTTCTAGTCCAACAGCAGCCTAGAACATAGTAGGTATTCTTTTTCACTCTGCTTTGCTCATTCCTCCTCATCTTCCCAACCTCTATACATGGTGCCCAGGGCCATGATTTCTAAGCTCTCATCTTTTCTGTCTATGCCCCTCCTCCGGCAGTCTCATCCAGTCTTCTGACTTTTTAAATACCACCTGTATGCAGATGATTCCATATTTACTCCAGACCTGCACGTCCATCTGCCTACTCACCGTCTCCTCTTGGATGTTCTAATGGACACCTAGAACCTGATGTGCCCCAAACTCCTGGTTGACCCCTTTCCTCTTAAGATGCATGTTTCCCTGTGGTTTTTTCCCCCCATCCTTTCAGCTGTTGCACTGAAATCTTAAAGTCTTGTCTGATGTCCTTTGCCTCCAACCCATCAGTAAAACCATCGCCTCCTCCTTCAAAATGCATTCGGAAAAGCGCTTTGGGCCACCTGTGGCACCCAGCTCTGGTCAAGCCACCCCTGTCTTCTGAGTTGCTTGCAGTAGCCCCTGATGGTCTCCAGCGTTCAAGTCTCTTCACAGGCTGCTTCTGACACAGCAGCCAAAGTGGCTTTTTAAAATGATGTTACTCTGCTTAAAACTCTTCATCAGCCTCCTGGCTTGTTCAGAGCTGTGGTCTGTGGCCCCCACGAGCTCTCTGCCCCTACCCCCCCACCCACTTCCTCACTGGGGTCTGGAAGGCATGCCACCATCTCTCAGCGCTCTGCTCAGATGTCACCTCATCAGGGAGGCCTTCCTGAACCGCCCGAGAAGAAGGGAAACCCCTGCCCCTCTCACTGCCAGTCTTACTCACACCCCCGACCTGCTTTTTTTTCTGTATGGCACTTAATCACCACGAGGTATGTGTGT
>SJXQ01002641.1:0-11560 GCA_006408695.1 Aepyceros melampus
GCATTCCTTTTTAAGCTGCCACAAGCATCTGCGTTATAATGCTGGGTGTTCAACATCAATTGTCCAAGGTGATAACTCTGAGCAGGAACTAAGGAAAAGAGGAGGGTAAAAGAAGCTTGCAAGGTCACTAAGAGTTATTACACCACTCAAGTCACCAGTGGGAGGTATATCTCAAAAATAAGGCATGTCCAGTATACTTCCCTTACTTGTTCAAACACGGGAGCATGGACAACAAAACCGCTAAGGGTTATTGTGCCAGAAGAAGCAGTTTCTCTTAATTGTTTTTAAGTGGAGAGTATCCAGTCCCCATTGTGTTTGAATTTTAACATGTAGACCCTAACTGAAAAATAAATGGAGAGAAAATCAACACATGTTGTTTTTGTACATTGTAGTGATTGAAGGTTTGTGGATTCTGTTTAGAGTTTGAAAGAGGGTGCACATCAAGAGGAAAGAGCTTTTCGTCAGCACTGTTTTCTTAATTCAGGTACAGCTGATTTACAGTGCTGTGCTGGTGCCAGGCGCACAGCAGTCAGTCAGCTTTGTGTCTACATTCTCTATATACAGTATGTGTCTATAGGTTACAGAATACTGAGTAGGGTTCCCTGTGACACACCGTAGGTTCTTGTCTGTCTGTTGTACGTGTATTAATACCGGTGCACACCTGCTAATCCCAAATCCCCAGCTTATCCCGTAAGTTTGCTTTCTAATTCTGTGAGTCTATTTCTGTTTCATAACTAACTTGCATCATTTTTTTAGACTCCACATGCAAGTGATGTCATGTGGTATCTGTCCTTCTCTGTCTGATTTACTTTGCTTAGCATGACAGTCTCTAGGTCCATCTATGTTGCTACAAATGACATTTTTCATTGATTTTTTAATGGCTGAGTAGTATTCCATTGCATACATGTACCACATATTTATCCATTCATCTGTAGATGGACATTTAGTTTGCTTCCATGTCTTGGCTATTGTAAATAGTGTTGCAATGAACACTGGGGTGCAAATATCATTTTGAATTATAGTTTTCTCTGGATATGTGCCCAGAAATGGGATTGCCAGATCCTATGGTAGCTCTGTTTTTAGTTTTTTAAGGTACCTCCATATTATTGTCCATACTGGCTGTACCAATTTAGCTACAGTAATCAAAATAGTATGGTACTGGCAGAAAAACAGAAATATGTGTCAATGAAGCAGGATAGGAACCAAGAAATAAACCCATGCACCTGTGGTCAATTAATCTACACCAAAGCAGATAAGAATACACAGTGGGGAAAAGGTCTCTTCAGTGTGTGGTGCTGGGAAACTGCACAGGTACATGTAACAGAATAAAACATTCTAGAACATTCTCTGACACCAAAGAAGTAAAAATAAACTCAAAGGGATTAAAGACCTATATGTAAGACAAGATGGTATAAAAATCCTAGAGGAAAACATAGGCTGAACATTCTCTGACATAATTTTCAGCAGTGTCTTTTTGGATCCACCTATTAGAGTAATGGAAATTAAAAGAAAAAAAAGCAACTAAACAAGTGGGACCTAATTAGACTTAAAAGTTCTTGCACAGCAAAGGAAACCATAAACCAAACAAAAAGCCAGCCTACAGAATGGGATAAGATGTCTGCAAATGATGCAACTGACAAGGGATTTATCTCCAAAGTATACAGACAGCTCCTACAGTTCAATATCAGCACCTGTCGTGACTCCCATCTAACCCAGAGAGCAGCCCACGTGCCTGTATCACTACTGCGAGCTGTAACAGAGGTGAGGTGCAGAAGAGAGTTGACTGGGACCGTGTGTCCACACAGTCCGGCTGGGAGAGCACCTCTTAATGGAACTGAACCGAGCCTCAGATGCTGTGAGCTGTTCCACTGTGCACCTGTCCACACCTCAGCTCTTCCTCCCTTTAAAGCCTGCATTCTCATAGTATGCCAGAGTATCACGGCTGGTTGCAGGCCTTGGAACTTGAACATGTTTATGTTGGAATGTAACCGTGCGCACCTAAGCAGCACCAATCTGAGTTCTTCTCTCTGTTTACTACAGTTTTTTTTTCTTTCTTTTTTTAAGTGGAAATAGCCTTGAGCCTGTATGTCAGGGTTTGAACTTCTATCTCATAGTGTATTGTAAAGATCAAACAAAAGAAAACATGGGGGAAATATTGTAAAATGTAAGGAAAAGGAACATTCTGGGAAGGTAACAGCTTGTTTTCTTCTAGTCCTGTCTCCAACTTTCTCACATGAGCCAAATGACTGCTAGAATTGGAAGGAAGTTGGTTGGAAGTGAGGCTTTGGTTCTGCAGGAGTTATGGTGAGCCAAAGCTTCCTACCTTCATTCGTGGATGAGATCCTAAAGACCAGTACCAGAGGGACCTGCAGTGAGACTCAGAAATATCAAGTCCTGAGAAAACCATGACCTCACCTCTGTGTGGGCCCCTAATAGAAGGTCACCGTCTCCATGTGTGCGGCTGGGCTCCTGGTGCTCAGGAGGCCAAGAAGAATTGACTGGGGGGATGGAGTCCTCCATGCTCTTAGGCTGAGAGAGGGAAAGCAGACCAGGGATCCAGGAAGGGATTCCCTGTGATGCCTTCAGAGACTCACGGAGTACAGAGCACTTAACTTCCCACTGCTCACAGGCTTCAGAAACCCCAGTAATTACACATGAGAAGAGCAAATTTCCTGGAGCTAAAAATAATTTTAGTGCAAAAGTTTTTGGTTTAACTGAAGGAAAGGATGGTCAGAGTAGAGACTGAATCCAGGGAATTAATGGGAAAAAATTCTTAAGACAGCAAAGAACACAAAGAGAGAAATTATAATAAAAAAATAAGAGGCATGAAAGATAGATGCTGGACATCTAGATGCACATAAAACTTGAGAAAATTGATCTGAAAACCCGAGTCACAGGATGAAAAGCACGTTTAGGTCCAGGAAGCTTGGTACAGGAAGTACGGATGAGATGAGAAAAGACAGCTGCAGGAGCACACGTGGAAACTCTGAGAACCTTCCTGAGAGCAGGTTACAACATAAAGGGAGAGACTCATGCTGTTATGCTTGAATTTCCAATCCTCATGATGAAATCTAGGAACAGTGTTACAGTTCCTAGAGATAACAGATTTCAGGAGTTCAACCTGAGAATCTCTTACAAATAACTGTAATTCACTTGGCATGCTAAGCAATTCAATTAAGACTTTATAATAATTCAGATAATATATCTCTGAGGAAAACACAGTGGTCTAGAAGAGATTCTAACTGACAAGTGAAGGAGAGATGAATAATCAAGCCAGGGAAATGTGACGTGAAGTGGAGATTGTGCACAACACATCTGAGAATGAATCAGTGCTTATTTGTGTGTTTACTTAGATATAGATGGATAATGATAGACTGGGATGATAAATGTAATTTAAGTGTGATATAAATGCCAAATATGATTAATGTGATGGAGAGAAGAGACACAATGTATTGGAAATTCAACTAATAGTTTAGAACTAAAATTGCTAAATTCTTAGTAAGTCCTAGGACTTGAGGGGAGGGGAAAAGTAAAATCATTCAAATTCTTCAATTTTGATAGGAGAGTCAAAGAAAGAAACGTCTGTACGGAATCTTATGGAGAAGTGGAAAATTATAGAACAGCACATTTCGTTGGTGTAAATGGTTTTTATTTTTGCTTGAAAGAATTGTAGAGAAGTAGTTTTCAAAAAGAGAAGGTAATCATTAAAGAACTGGGGAGAAATCTATTAGTATCATTTCCAAATGAGTATAGGAAATTAGCAAGCAGCCATAATCATCAAACTAGAAAAATAAGAGAAAAGTAAGTAAAATGTATGTTGAGAATAAAGGAAGAGGAATAAAATTATGTCAGTGATTTTATTAAATATGAAAACTGCATTCTCAGATTAAAAGTGTCAACTGATGTAAAAATATAATTAACTGCCATTTGCAAGAACTGTTAAAGTGATTTTTAAAGAATTGTATAAAGAAAATGCAAACAAACAAAACACAAGAGGCAAAAGGAACATCAATGTAGAATTTAAAGTTAGAAGCACTAAGTCAGGACTTCCCTGGTGGTCTGGTGGTTAAGACTTCACCTTCCAATGCAGGGGGCGTGGGTCTGATCCCTCCTGGGGGAGCTAAGAGCCTGCATGCCTCCTGACCGAAACATGAAACGGAAGCAATGTTGTAACAAATTCAATGAAGACATGCAAGAACTGTTAAAGTGATTTTTAAAGAATTGTATAAAGAAAATGCAAACAAACAAAACACAAGAGGCAAAAGGAACATCAATGTAGAATTTAAAGTTAGAAGCACTAAGTCAGGACTTCCCTGGTGGTCTGGTGGTTAAGACTTCACCTTCCAATGCAGGGGGCGTGGGTCTGATCCCTCCTGGGGGAGCTAAGAGCCTGCATGCCTCCTGACCGAAACATGAAACGGAAGCAATGTTGTAACAAATTCAATGAAGACTTAAAAAATAAGAGCTCCATATTAAAAGTACTAGGTCATGAGGAAAAATGATTCAGTTCAGTTCAGTTGCTCAGTCGTCTCCAACTCTTTGCAACCCCATGGACTGCAGCACGCCAGGCCTCCCTGTCCATCACCAACTCCTGGAGTTTACTCAAACTCATGTCCATCGACTCAGTGATGCCATCCAGCCATCTCATCCTCTCTCATCCCCTTCTCCTCCCACCTTCAATCTTTCTCATCTCAGGGTCTTTTCCAAGGAGTCAGTTCTTCGCATCAGGTGGCTAAAGTATTGGAGTTTCAGCTTCAGCATTGGTCCTTCCAATGAATATTCAGGACTGTTTCCTTTAGGATGGACTGGTTGGATTGATCTTCTGGACCCAGGGGTCAGCCCCGCGTCTCTTGGATTGCAGGCAGATTCTTTTAGCACTGAGCCAAGGGACAAGTCAAAATCAGTGAGTACAATTCAGGATTTGGTCAAGAGTTTAAACCATCATAGCAAGGTAAGTTTAATGTAGAAAAATATTGGTTTAATTTAGGAAAGTTATCATCATAACCCTAATAGATGAATAATAATATTTAAAACTGATAAAAGATATTCAATATCCAGCACCCACTCCTATTAAAATTAGGTAAAAGAGTATTAGAAGGAAACCAAATGTAATGAAAATCTATTTACAAAAAATCAATGGAAAATATCATCCTAAATGTTGAAACAATTAAACAGAATATTAAATAAAATAATTATTTTAACATTAAAAATAGTTAAAGTTGGGATTAGATAGAACAACCTTTTATTGTTCTTATTTAATATTAATCTAGAGGTTCAAGAAAATGAAACAAATGAGTAATGAAAGAACATGGATACCCTGGGGAAAAAAAAGATACTTTTTTTTTTTTTGCCAAGATGGATTTGATACAACATAATCTTATCTGCTAAGATTGACTATAAGTCTGAAATCCAGAGTGAAAAAACTACTGAAAGAAATAAATGGATTTGGTAAGGTGTAAATAGTGCTTTTTCTCTATACTAGCAATTAGCATTTAGAAATGGACTTGGAACATTCTCCTTATAACAACAATAAAATCATACCGTACTAGGAATTAGTGGGTAAGGCACAGGACTGACATGAAGAAACTTATAAAAATCTACTGTAAATATGGGTAGACACACCTGTTGCTGCTGCTGCTGCTAAGCCGCTTCAGTTGTGTCCGACTCTGTACGACCCCATAGATGGCAGCCCACCAGGCTCTGCCATCCCTGGGATTCTCCAGGCAGGAACACTGGAGTGGGCTGCCATTTCCTTCTCCAATGCATGAAAGTGCAAAGTGAAAGTGAAGTCACTCAGTCGTGTCCAACTCTTAGCGACCCCATGGACTGCAGCCCACCAGGCTCCTCCATCCATGGGACTTTCCAGGCAAGAGTACTGGAGTGGGCTGCCATTGCCTTCTTGTGTTAATATGTACACACATAGGATACAAGTTTACATATATATACTTCATGTACTAGGGATATATATGTATATATGCATAAATTTTATATATGTATATGAAAGATATATGAAAAAGAAGGCTATCTTGTCTTCCAAGATACTAAGTCATTCTACAAAGTCACATTGCTGTGATATTGACATAGGCACGGAAAGCGGATGAATGGAACAAAATACACATTCCAGAAACAGATCTTAATTATATATGAGAATATATGACAAAGGCAGTATTTTAATTAAGTGGGAAAAGATAAATTGTTTAATAAACTATTCTGACTTGGTATTCCATGCATATGGAAGAAATGATATTAGACTTCCATCTTAAATTATGTACAAAAATAAATTCCAGATGGAGTAAAGTCCTTTTTTTTCCCCTGAAGAAAATGAGATAAAAGACAATGCTTTTTCATCCCTAAACACGTCAGTGTGTATTTCCTAAAACATTTGCGATATAATCCCAACCACAGTAAAAATGGAATTCCATTTGCTAGCATATTTTTATGTCATCTATGGTATTAGACAATCACCAGTCATTCCACTAGGGTCTTATTAAGCCAAAGAGGAATTGTAATTTCCTTTTCTGGTTCAGAAATCATTTCAGAACATCCTGCCACCCTTGATTGTCAAGGCTGTTTAGTCTACTTTAATCTGGAAGAGTTCCTCAGTCATGCTCAATTTTTGTAAAGGTTTTTAGGCGAATAGCCCAGTTATTCTGTAGACTAGACTTCAGTTTGCTCTGCTTGCTGTAACTGTAGGCTTTCTTCACCATGCCTTTGACAGATCTGTTATTTTCTATTGTTACTTTCAAGCTGTTTCAAGCTTGAAACCATTGTTTCAAGCAGGGGCCTTTCCAGATGCTTTTGAACTGTGGTGTTGGAGAAGACCCTTGAGAGTCCCTTGGACTGCAAGGAGATCCAACCAGTCCATTCTAAAGGAGATCAGCCCTGGGATTTCTTTGGAAGGAATGATGCTAAAGCTGAAACTCCAGTACTCTGGCCACCTCATGCGAAGAGTTGACTCACTGGAAAAGGCTTTGATGCTGGGAGGGATTGGGGGCAGGAGGAGAAGGGGACGACAGAGGATGAGATGGCTGGATGGCATCACGGACTCGATGGATGTGAGTCTGAGTGAACTCCGGGAGTTGGTGATGGACAGGGAGGCCTGGCGTGCTGCGATTCATGGGGTCGCAAAGAGTCGGACCCAACTGAGCGACTGCACTGAACTGAGCTGATCTGAGGCCTTTCAATGGCAAAAATGCCTGGAGCCCTGGGCCAGGAACTTCTATCAAGGCCCCTTGGGGACATCAGAAGACCTTCTGCTTTCAATCACAGCTGATAGAATAGAATCCATCATTTCCATATTACCTGGAAACCTTAGATTCCCCATATTCTTCTTAGATCCACACTGATGATTGTTTATAAACAAGTGGAAACATTTTGCCTACTTACTAGCCACAGAGATAATTATATTTGAGGCAACACTCTTGTGAAAACCGAAGCAGTCAGTCACATAATCAAATTTTACACTCAGCTAAATCAGGCCCTCATGACAAGCCCACCCAGAACGGAGAAGTACTCTGCTTCATAAAGTTTCTTAACTCCACCGTTTCTTTCTTGAATTGGCAGGTAGCAGTTGTCTTTGTTGTGAATGCTAATGTTTTTTGGCCAGCTATCAATAGTTTTATTTCCCATAAACTCTTTTGGCCTTGTGCCCTTCCAACACCTCAAAGACTTAGGGAGTCAGATCTTCAGCCTTTCCTTTAATAGGTGTAATTTAATACCCTGCTTGTTTTTTTGCACAAATGCCAACATTGTAACCTTCATCAAACTGTGTGTAAACTGGCTGCCTCCTGGCTGTGAACTGGCTAAGTGAAAAATGCATTACCTAGGAAACCACAGCTCTGCAGCTTTCCTGAATGTTTAATTAGTTTAGTTAGGGATCAGGACTTGTGATACTTCCCAGGTCAGACCTTGTTTCCACTACTTTACTACCCATCTGACTTTGAGCAATTTAATTAATATCACTGTGTCTGAACGTTCTCACTTATCAAATGGAAATAATTATGGTACATATTTGATCGGCACTTATATTAATATGAGGAAGGAATTAAATATTGACACATGGTACACAGTGCCTTACAACAACAGTTAGTAAATATGTTAGCTGAACCACACCTGGCTTCCCTCGCCCAAACGCAGTGAAGCCAGCCTACCGACACCGGGCTGTGGTGAAGGAAAGTGCGAGGGCCGAGCAAGGAGTCCAGGCAGACCCGTACTCCCCGGCGGCGTTCAGGGAACGGTTTCTAAAGGCATGGTGAGCGGGAGAGGGTATGGAGTGTGTGATCAGCTCACGGACCTTCTTCTGATTGGTTGGTGGTGAGGTAATCAGGGTCAACATGGTCAGCCTCCTGGTTTCAACTGGTCTGGGGCCTGTGCGCTGGTGGGCAGCACAGAGTTAACTTCTCCCACCCTGTGGGGTGTCAGTATCTGCAAAACCACTCGAAGGACGTGGCTCAGGATACATCTATAGCCCTTGAAGAGGACCTAAAGGCCCTCCACCGTCTTTAGTGACTCAACTATTGCTGTTGCTTGTTTTGTTTTGGGTTTTTTTTTCCCTTCATTTCTGTATTTTCTCACTTCTCTGATTAAATTTGCTCAGGGAGCATCTGAGAGGCTAAAGATTTTTTTTTTTTTTTTTTACAGACAAGAGGCACGGGGAGGGCGCAGGGCACAGGGGCTCTGTCCTGGGAAGGCCCCCATAAGATCCTGCTCAGTTACAATGTTGGGATTGTTTTATAATCGGTTATTATGCCACTTTGGGAAACTGTGTAAATGAATGCTTTGGGTACCAGTTGATGTATAACCACAGACCTTCTGGTTTAGAGCGAAGCAACTCTATTATGCTCACAATCTATAAGTCGAGGGTCAAGCAGGGCTTGGCTGGTGTCACACGGTCACTTGCAGCAGGTCGCTGGGATGATCTTGGAGGGTCCGAGAAGGCTTCACTTGCTTGTGGTCTTCCTGGTCTGCAGCTTGGGAGGCACAGCAGGGGCCCTGGTCTCAGCTTGGTCTCTCTTCTCCGTGAGTTCCAGGTCTTTCCCGGATCGTCTCTCTAGCTGGAGCATCCGACTGCTTTAGTACCCAGGGCTCTAGAGTATGTGTTCTAAGAACCCAAAGAACTACAAATCTTCTCATGTTGCTTCAGAAGTGGCCATGTGTCACTCACACTGCATTCTTTTGTTTTCACAGGACTAGCTCGTGTTCATGGTGGAAAAGGGTCATACAGCTGCATGAATACTGGGAGGCTGACTCTTTGGGGGCCCGTCTTCAAGACAAGCCATGGCAACGAAAAGCAGTGTTTCTTCCAGGAGTATTCATCTGTATCTGTGTGCCAACTAAGGGTTACGCATTAGTCAGGCATGTGTCCAAGATGTTTTATTGCAAAAAAAAATGCTTAAAAAAATACTAGAGTCATCTCATGGAGTGACTTGAAATTTTCTGAAATTGTGTCCTGGGATAGAGATTGGCTACTGAGATCAGAGGGACTATGACTAAGAGCAGATTCTTTTTTAGAGTCAATATTTCCTAATGTTTCACTTCTTCTAATTGCAGATTGAAGAACATATTTCTTGGTCATTGCTCCCACTAGGCTATGTTAAAAGCCACCCCTTCACCTCAGAGGCTTATAATAATAAACGTTTATTCCCTCCTCCTCTCCTGCCTGTAAGTCAGCTGTGCTCTGCTGGGCTCTTCTGGGCTTAGCTGAGATCATTTGCAGTCTGCTGGATTAGGATTCAGAATTTGGGTGGGTCCAAGTATGTCCCACCTGCCTCCTTATTCTGGAATCATGATAGAATTCTGAACTTCTGGTGAAATTCAGGAGCTCTAGAGGCTAAAGCAAAGCATGCAAGCATTTGTGAGACATTTGTCCATGTACTGTCCACTTACATTCACCGGCCAAATCAAACCCCATGGGTAAGCCGAAAGTCAGAAGCACTGGGAGTTCTCTTCTCTCTGCATGAAGGCATAGGGGAAAGGAATAACTGTGAGCAGCTGGCATTCTCCACCATGGAGAGCCAGGCATGGTGGAATAAAGAACCAGTCCCCTGGACATTCCTGAATGGATCTGCAGTGTCTCCATTTGTAAAGCTCTCTCTCCCATCCAGTAGAAGAGAGCGTCATCTTCTGATAATTTTTAGGAGCACTCAGAGTTCACTCCAAAGCTTTAGATTTTAATTGTCTAACATACAGAAATTATTACCCTTTTTTTGAACTTTCTGTTATTTATATTCATACTGTGTTTATGCAACACCAACACCATATTTAGCTATTGACAATGCATAAGGAATTGGTCTTTGCCCTGAGGAATTTATTTCAGAGCAATTCAAGCTGCTTAAATCAGTGTCAGGCTCTCAACTTTGAACAGACAGCTGTGGAGAGGAGATAAGCTTTTGAAGATGCAGCAGAAATGGTGTTTATAGAGGGAATGAAAGTGGGAGAGATGACAGGCAACCACGAAAGGGAGAGTTTATCCAAACTTGCAAAACAAATGGTAGGAGAGGGAAAAAATGAACGGTTCAGGTGATGGAACAGACAAAGGTGAGGCTCCAGCTCGACTTTATCCTCTGCATTTTCAGCAGCCCTAAGGAATCTAGACGTCAGCTGGGTTTATTCTTTGGTAGACATAACCTCTTGAAGTTTTGATTTCAGCTTTATCGCGTCTCCATCTGGTACGTGTTCTGTGCTGATAACACGGCTGGTTCTCCTTGAGGATGGTGCATTTCCTCCGTCCCTGCGGGCATGTTGTTAATAGAAAGTTTGATACACTTCAGTGCTTTTCTTACCTAAAGTAACACTTGACCAGAGGCTGAAACAGTGACTTCTAATATGTTATAGTTTCAGGGTTTCCATAGGCATCTGTTGGAGATGGAAATGGCAGCCCACCCCAGCGTTCTTGTCTGGAGAATCCCATGGGCAGAGGAGCCTGGCGGGCTGCAGTCCATGGGGTCGCAGAGTCAGCCACGACTTTGTGACCAGACCACAGGCATCTGTGCCTTTAAAATAATTCCTACACCTAAACTCACCCTGCACTTGATACTCCTCACATGCCTTGCTCTGCATCAAGGAATTAAGATGATAAGTAGGACTATGTGTCTCACAGGTACATAGCTCCTTGGATGGACGCTGACGAGGGGGACGTGATGGCACGATCCCGCTGGTAAAGAGCCCTTGTCGCCGTGAGCTGTCTGCTTATTCTGGGTCATCCCCTGCAGCCCCTGTAGTGGGGGTTTGCTCCTGGCTGCTCAGAATCCATGGACTTTTCCAGGATGATCCCATCACTATCTTTTGGCAAGTTGCCTTTCCCGCGTGGGGAGTAGTGTTTGCTAAGTGTGTAAACGGAGGTGTCCCGTTCTGCTACCTCCCTTCTGTGATGGTCTTTTTAAAAGAGTTTCTGGTGTGGACCATTTTTAAAGTTTTTACGAAACTTGTTACAGCATTGCTTCTGTTGACTTTTAGCCTGGAGGCATGCGGGATCTTCTTTCCGCACCCAGGGGTGAAGCCTGCGCCGCCTGCGTGGGAGGTGAGGTCTTAACCACTGGGCCACGCGGGATGCCCTGCGGTG
>SJXQ01002641.1:16349-26412 GCA_006408695.1 Aepyceros melampus
CCCCCCCCCCCCCCCCGCCAGGAACTGTTGTTTTATTTGCTTGTTTGTCTGTTTGGTGACTTGGCTTTGGCTGTTTCGACCTGGAGTAAACTGCCTGGCGGACAGGCTTGTTCACAGAGCTGGGTAAGGAGGGGAGGTGAGTGAATGAGTCAGATTCTTATTCTTACCAAGATTTAGTACATTTTCATGAATGAATGTTTCTCTACTTGATGTATTCTCACAGGACACTTTCTATAGACTTCAAAGGATTAAAACAGCTCTTTCTGCCTCGGTTAAGTTTCTGTTTTACTGGGGAGAGTTTTCACTGAGACCCTGGTTCTGCTGTTCTGGAAGCACTGCTGCTTCTCCTGTTTTCACTTTGCTTAACTAAAAGATACCCTTGGGAATTCCCTGGTCGTCCACACAGAGAAGACTGCATGCTTCACGATCTGTAGGCAGTTTCAGCCCTAGGTCAGGGAACTGAGATCCCACATGCCATGTGGCGTGGTCAGAATGCACATGAGTAAATAAATGAATAAGGAACTATATAAATAACATCTTTTTTTAAAAAGCTATCCTCTTGACCTTTAAGTAGGTGAAAGCAAATTATCTGTGTGACTCCATTCCAACGTAAACTTTGATAATTTTTGAAATGTGTCCAACTTGGGTTTGAGATCATTGACACCACGTTAGCTTATCTCCCAGCAGGAGTCGGTGGCCTCTGGGGGCAGCAGTGTGAAGGCGGGTTTCTCTAGAAGCACCGGTTTCTATGCCATTCAGAGATCTTGGCACGAGGCTGACTGTGGAGCTGGAGGTTTGCAGAGCTGGTCCTCCAGAGGTCTTTGTGGACGCTTAGTAGAATTGGTTTTTACCTAGGAAGAAGAAAAAGTGATAAATGAGCTAACAAATTAAACCTTCAGGTTAAAATAAAGGGTTTAAGTGTCAACTAAAGAAACACAGGTAAAGATCAGAGTACAAATGTGGTTAATAGCGTATATTAGTACGTTGAGAAAACAGAGTTTTTTGAAGCAGTTTTGAAGTAGAGGAAAGAAGGTCATTGAAGAGATGTGAGAGAATGCATTGGATGGTTTACTGCTGTTGTCATGTAAGAGAGACCATCCGTGTTCATTCTCTCCCCCAGTGGGCCTCCAGGAGGCTTTCAGATTCATGAACTATTAATTTCATCATTGTATATATAGGGACTGTGTTGTTACAGATATAAAAAAAAGTCCCCATTCGTGTTTATTGAACAAATAGGTTCAAGGTATAGGGGGTAATATCCAAAATATATAAGGAACTCATGCAACTCAACAGCAGAAAAGAACAAATAATCTGATTTAAAAATTGGCAAAGGACTTGAATAGACATTTTGATGCAAAACATATAAATAGCCATCGAGTACATAAAAGCGCGCTGCTGCTGCTGCTAAGTAGCTTCAGTCGTGTCCGACTCTGTGCGACCCCATAGACGGCAGCCCACCAGGCTCCCCCTTCCCTGGGATTCTCCAGGCAAGAACACTGGAGTGGGTTGCCATTTGCTTCTCCAATGCGTGAAAGTGAAAAGTGAAAGTGAAGTTGCTCAGTCGTGTCCGACTCTTCATGACTCCATGGACTGCAGCCCACCAGACTCTTCCATCCATGGATTTTCCAGGCAAGAGTACTGGAGTGGGAGTGGGGTGCCATTGCCTTCTCCCAAAGGGTGCTAAGCATCTCTAATCATCAGAAAATTGCCAATCAAGTAGACAATGACTATCACCTCACACCTGTCAGGACTGCTGTTCTCAGAAAGACAAGAAGTAACCAGTGTTGGCAAGGATGTGAAAAAAGGACTCTGGTACAGTTGGTGGAAATGTAAGCTGGTGTAGCCACTGTGGAAAACAGTATCGTGTTTCCTCAGAAAATGAGAAGTAGAACTGTCGTGTGGCCCAGCAGTCCCGCTTCTGGGTACGCAGTCAAGGAGATGGAGCACCATCTCGATGGGAACGCTCTGCCTCTCCGTGCTCCTTGCAGCGTGGTTCACATAGCCAGGACATGGAGCCAATGCAATTATCCATCAGCAACTGAGTGGGTAAGCAAAGTGTGGTGTGTGTGTGTGGTGTGTGCATGTACACACACCACACACACATACACATATAGATACGTGTCTATATACATACACACACATACGTATGCACACATGCACACACAATGGAATATTACTCAGCCGTAATAAGGAAATTCCTGTGACACCGTTAATGAGACTTAACAGCATCTTGTTATGTGAAAAAAATCAGACAAAGACAAGTACTGTATAATTTCACTTGCATGTGGAATCTGAAAAAGATAAAAATCGCTGAAACTGGTAGATCAGTGGTTGTCGGGGGCTGGGGGGTTGGGGAAACGGGGAGATGTTGGTCAAAGGGTACAGACTCTCTGTTATAAGACAAAGGCGCTCTAGGGAACTAATGGTGGCCAGAGTTAACAGCGCTGTAAAGGATGCTTGACATTCTCTAAAAGTAGAGGCAGCAAATCTATGCATGCGCGCACACACGCACACAGACACGCACACACACACAGACATGCACACACACACGCACAGACACGCACACACACAGACATGTACACACACAGACACGCACACAGACATGCACACACACAGAGACATGCACACACAGAGACATGCACACACACACAGACATGCACACAGACACAGACATGCACACAGACACATACACACAGACATGCACGCACACACAGACACACACACAGAGACACACACACACACAGACACAACAGACACAGACACACACAGACATACACAGAGATATGCACAAACACACAGAGACGTACAAACACACAGATGGCCACTGTGTGAATACACACACACATACACACAGACACGCACACACACATAGACACACACAGACACACACAGACACGCACAAACACACAGACACGCACAAACACAGACACGCACACACAGACACACACAAACACAGACACGCACAAACACACAGATGGCCACTGTGTGAGTATACCACACACACACACACACACACACACTCTCAGACGGCCACTGTGTGAGCTGGCGGATGTGCTGGCTGACTGGCTTGCGCTAACCATTTCACAGTGCGCGCAAGCATCACAGCACCTTGTTAGTTGCCTTGATTGGTGGATGCCGTCGTGTGAGCTCACACCTCGGTGGAGCTGGAACATGATCTATTCATTGCTGGTTCAGCCGCTGACCAGTTGTGGAGACAGAAACCACGCCGGCTACTGTAACAGAGAAACGTGGGCAATAATGATTGCTTACGTTCATGGGCCTGAGTTCTCACGTGCGTGTCCACATGGGATTCTTTTCTTGGTCTCCTTTATCATTGACATCCTTTGCAGTCAGTTGAATAGTGTCCCTCAATGAGTACGTCCATGTCCTCAGAGCCTGTGAGCGTGATCTTGATTCAAAAGGGGTCTTTGAAAATGCAAGTAGGACTCTTGAGATAAGACCACCCTCGATTGCCCAATGACAGGCCCCTAAAAGAAACGTGGAGAGGAGAGACAGGCAGGTGTAGCAGGGGGGCTGCTTGCAGAAGGAGACGGGCTCGGAGAAATGCAGCCACAGGCAGGGAATTCTTGATGCCACAGAGGCTGGAGAGATTAGGGCGCTTCCTCCTCTAGAGGCTTAAGGAAAATGCGGTTCTGTTGTGCCTTGATTTCACACTCCTGACACCCAACGTCGTGCGAGAATAAATTTCTGTTGGTGCAAGCCACTGGTCTGTGGTAACTCCTATGGCACCTTTGGAAGCAAATATGTACTCCTTCTCATGCTCCCACTTTAGTTTATTCAATGTATATCTTTACAATCCAGTGTCTGTGTGTTTTACGTGGATATGTGGACACTCTTGATACATGTCTAGGCTTATTAGCAATAAAAGGAATTCAAGTTTTAAATGGCCAAAAGCAATCAAATCTACCACCAAATACCAATGCATTTGGAGTGTGCCAGACCAATTCCAAGGGTAAATAATCTGTCCCAAATGCCCTAGGAGTCTACTTGGAAATTATTCTCCCAAGCTTGGTTACCATCACTCCATCTATTTTATTAGCAAAATGATAAAAGTCCTTCTTCTGTCGACAAGAGAAGTAGCCATGAGCACGGATCCCTGGAGTTGCTATAAATGGCCCCCAAGGGTTCCAGATGATAGGCTGACAATATCAGCTAAGAGTCATGAAGAACACCAGTTACCACGGTGACGCTACCTTTAGGCGTATGTTCCAAAGAATAAGCACAGAAGACAAAAATTCTATGAAGTCATTTCTGTACCTAAACAAAATAAAAAAAAAGTCCTAGAATAGTTCAAAGGCCAGACTGTGGTTTAGTAAACACTCATTTATACAGTAAAATTTTATTTTACACCCTTCTGAGTACTGAGGATAAATGGTATATAAAGCAAAATCATATCCCCAAGACACACCCCCCCACACACACACATATTTGTTGTTGTTATTTAATTGCTAAGTCGTGTCCGACTCTTTTGAGACCCTGTGGACTATAGCCAGGCTCCTCTCTCCATGGGATTTTCCGGGCAAGAATACAGGAGCAGGCTGCCATTTCCTTCTCCAGGGGATCTTCCTGACCCAAGAATCAAATCCACATCTTCTCTGTTGGCGGGCAAATTCTTTACCACTGAGCCAGCAGGAAAGCCCAATATATATATATGTATATGTGTGCCTATGGATATGTGTGTGTGTGTATATATACACATTTCTTTATAGCTCACAAAATGCTTTTGATTGAGATTATCTTACTTAGCATTTACAATAATCCGATGATGATGGGATGATCCCCCATGTTAAGATAAAAAGGCTGACTACAGGAGAGGCCAAGTACTTTTCATGGCTTTCTGTAATTAAGTGACAGGAATTGGATGCAGTCTGCTAACAGATTATGTTGTTTCTGATTAAAGTGCATTCACTGTAGAGTTTTTTGTTTGTCAAATAAACCACATAGACAGGGGAAAAAAGACAGTTTAAGCCAAATTCATATTCTTTCCTGTGACTTAAAACACTCTGAGCCGTAACAGGTTCAGTATAACAGAGGCCTTCAAGTGGGGAGGAGTGTGCGTGTGTGCTGGGGTGTTGATGGCGCGGTGAAGGGAAGCCATGTTCCCAAAGGTACTTCTCAAAATTCTTAAGGAATGAGGTTTTAATTTTGAATATATTGCAGTTTGAAAAACCTCTCCCGATAATGTCTATACACTCTCACAAGCAGAATGTTTAGAGTTAATAAGAATTGAGCACTTATCTTGGGCCAGCTACTGCCCAAGCACTTTACATATGAGGTCGTGTTACCCTGTGAGGTAGGAAACTTGGGCAAACTAGCTCTGAAACCAATACTCGTAATCCCTCACAGACTGCCTCTTCCCCTGCCAAGTCGAAGTGAGTGGAGTGTTAAGCTAAACTTAGAAACCACATTGAGTAGGAAAGAGTCTAGAGGAGAAAATGCAGATCTGCAGTGTGGCCTACATGAGAGCCGTGTCACATATGACTGTACATGGAGTAATTCTGAAGTAGCTGCTGCAAAAGTCACTTTTTGTTGAGGTTGAGCAAAGCTCTGTTGCAGGCTCCTTGGTACATTCATCCTGGTAGACCTCAGATTACCAACCTGCACAGGTTGGTGAATCACATGTACTTCCTCACTTATTGATTACTATGATCTTTGCTATTTTGTGTGACTAAATGTTTGGTTATGAATTCACACTACAGCTGAATATAATTAAAAATCATCAAAGAATGGGAAATGAGCTTAACTAGCATCCAAAGGTGGTATTATTATTCATTGTTATCATCAGGCACATATGAATTTATTCGTTTGTAGTGTTTGTCTATATTACATTCGCTTCTTTATAAGCAAAGGGACAGGATTCCATGTTATCTCAATAGAGTACTTGTGGTCAAGTATAAAGCTGCAGTTTATATCCTATGCTCTGAAAGCTTATCTTTTTAAGCTTAGCATTTTAATTATGGGAGTTTCATATATTTTCTTCTGTGCCTCAAACTTTTACCAAAAATTCATGTCAGCCTTTCACTTTACCTTCCTCGTAATAAAAGGGAAGAATATTTTAGTAATTATCACCCTTCACCATATAATTGTTTGTTTAGAAAATCATAGTAGATGGAATAGAACATTTTATTGTGCAGCCAAGAGGGAAACCATAAAAGCTTCCAGTGGGCTGGTTGGTAAATATATGGTTTGTCTCTATCATGGAATGCTAACAGCTTCCCTACATGGATTGTGAGCTACAATCACCAATTTATAATAAATTTAGCTGACCCAGAAAGTCTCTAAGTGATTGCTCATGGTTACCAAACATTAGCTTCCATTTGAGGACTTCCTCTAGGTCACCTGATAAGCATATCACAGTGTCTTCTATTTAAAAATGATCTAGGAATTCTCAATTGCCAATCAAATTCTAAACCCTGTGTCCAGATGTTATTACATTATTTGAACCCATGGTTATCAAACTTGAGCATGGATCAGGATCACGTGGAGGGCTGTTAAATCATAGACTGTCAGGTCCCTTTCCCAGAGGTTCTAATTCAGTAAGTCTCAAGTAGAGTTGGCCCTTCACAGGTTTGAGCTGTGTGGGTCCACTTATACACACCTTGGCTTCAATAGGAAATACTAGAATACCATACGGTCTTCCCAGGCACTCAGCAGCAAAGAACCTACCTGCCGATGAAGGAGATGTGGGTTTGATCCCTAGGTCGGGAAGATCCCCTGGAGGAGGAAATGGCAACCCATTCAGTATTCTTGCCTGGAAAACCCCATGGACAGAGGAGCCTGATGAGCTACAGTCCATGGGACTGCAAAGAGTCAGACCAACTCAGCAACTAAACAGCAATAAGAATGAACACCACCACACAGGATCCACAGCTGGTGGAATCTGCAAACGCAGGGCCCTCAGATACAGAGGAATCTTGTATATGAAGGGGTGACTATAAATTATATGTGAATATTTGGCTCCCTGGGGTCAGCATTCCTAACCCATGTGATGTTCAGGGTCAACTGAAGTGCCCTAAATCTAAAGTTCTAGATTTCTAGAAATCTCCCAGGTGCAGCTTATGCTTATGGTGTGTACACTGAGAGCTACTGGCATGAGCAATAATGATTATTATTTAAACAATGAGAAGCCCTGGGTTGGAAAGCGAAGTATCAAAGATGATCAGTTTATCAGCATAGCCTTCTCACCTCATCGCATGGTGACAAGATAGCTGCTGAGTGTGCAGTCCTTCATGAAGAAGTGGGAGTGCTTAGGGAGTAGAGGGACCATCTTTCCGGGTGTGTTTCTTTAATCCACAAGGGAAATCCTCCAAGATATCCTCAGCAGAACTCTCTTGGTCATAAGAGAGTCACGTACCCAGTCTCTAACCAGTCATTAGCAAGGGCAGTAGGATGACCATGCTGGAGTTGGAGGAATTAAGATTTACCTCTGAGGTCACAGATCTAGAGAAGAGATTGGTAGTTGCCAAGGGGCAGGGGCTTGGCAGAGGGCTGGAGTAGGAGGTTAGGGTCAGCAGGTGTAAGCTTCATACACAGAATAGATAAAAACAAGGTCCTGCTGCATAGCACAGAGAGCTACGATAAGTCATAATGGAAAAGAATATATATGTGTATATATGTGCCCGAATCCCTTTCCTGTGCAACAGAACCTAACACAATATCGTAGATCAACTGTACTTTAATACAAAACATTGATAGAAAAGATTTACCTCTGTGTAGAAGTTGGGTCGTTTTTCTAAGCACATTACCTGGTGGAGGAAAGGAAATACCCCAAACATAAGCATGACTTATCTGCAAGAAGGAGCTGGGTAAAGGCTTTGGAATGTGCAGCCAACAGCATCATTCCACTAGATACTGAAGATCTTACCAGCTCAGCCTGTAACTGCAGCGATGAGAAAGCCCCTCGGTGCTTCTGCCTGCCGCGTAACTTGGATGCGACTGAGCATGCGCACACGCGGCGAGGCTCCTGGTTAGCAGGCTGTTCCATCTTGGAGGGTTTCGTGCAGACAGACTGCTCTTAGAAAGGCGTAACTTGCTCCAAAGAAGTAAAGTGATTTCCCTCAGGTGGAAACGGACTGTATTTGACATATTTAAAATAATATCTAACCTAATATGTTAGGAATAGAGCTTCACAGTTTCAGTATTCTTGCCAAAGAAAAATGAGAAGCGACGCGCATGCTTCACAAACAGGGTGAGCCTGCAGCGTCTCCGAAGGGCTGGGGAAGGGCGTGTGAACTGCCATCCACCGAGGAAGCGCTTCTGGCCCACATCCTTCCTTCATCTGCTTTGTGCTTTTCCTCACCCTCTGTGTGTTTCTCCAAAATATGATAACAGAAAGCGAAGCTTCTAAATTAGGAACACAGGAAAACTTCAACAGGACTTTGAAAGGGAAAAGTACCGATCGATTCTATGTATCTCTTGCAGATCCAGGTTATTTATGGATTTCTAAGACTGCCTTTAACACACTGGTGGGAACTGGTTTCTGTCTCCCTGTGAAAAGTGATATGAAGTCATAGTTGTGAGATCAAATAAACTCTGGGCCTTTAGAGATGCTATCTTAACACTGATAAACTAGTAAGTTGTAATAACATGGTCAGGAAATGATCGGTTTTAAGTATTTCTTACCTTTGGCTTAAATTTTTTTTTTTTTTGAAGTATAGTTGATTTACAATGTTGTGTTAATTTCTGCCATATGGAGAAGTGACTCGGTTATACACATAAGTGCATTCTTTTCCATGTTCTTTGCACTATGGCTTATTCCAGGATATCAAATGGTATCCTGTGGTATACAGTAGATCCTGTCTACCCATTCTGTATGTGACAGTTTGCATCTACTAACCCCAAACACCAGTTACCTTTGTTTTAATATAATTTATTGCAAGCGTATATAAATTGATCTTTGATACAGTGTATTTGACTGGCTCACAAATTTCCTGGAAACTCATGAGCTGGTAGAAGGCAGCTCCAGTACACCACGGGATATATTATACACAGGGAAGTGGACTAGACCCGTTTAAGCCAGACCAGTGGAATAATTGCTTTTGTATTCATTTACGATTCTGCTGCTAAAATGAATTGCATTTGAAATGCATGCCAGCTCTAAGCCCATTCAGATTTGTGTGACCCCATGATGACCCTATCTTCCCATGACTCTGAGTATCCTAAGTCATAATCAACCATAACTCAAGTCATAAATTCCAGGACAGGTGACAAGATCGGACCCCACAGACCCCTCTGACCCTCGGCTGTAACACTCAGTGTCATGGGCCCCGCTGCTGGCCCTCAGTCATGGTTTGATTCCAGCACAAGCCTCTCTCTCAAGGCAGCAGTGAAAGCAGGAAGAGGGGTGAGTCATTGGTTGTGCTAAGGAAGATCAGAGGTTACATATGGAACTATACTTTTTCTTCTCCTGATCTAAAAATAACTTTCTGACACTTACAAGACAAAATTGGTGCTGGTAACCAGCTTAAAGAAAAATGGAAAAAAAAAAAAAAAAAAGAAAAGAAAAATGGCTTCAGATTTTATCCCCTCATACATCAGTTATCATAGTTCTGTATCTTGAGAGCCAGAAATGCAGAAGGTATTCTGAGATATGACTTCTCATTATTTGATCCCAAAGAAAATTAACATGACTTGTGTCTGCTTCCTGTTGAGCTTCTAACATGTATAAATTGTGCAGATATGGATGAGCTGGAAAACAAACTTGAAGAAACCAGGATGTGTGGTTTGGTAGTAATAAACTAACATATTATTACCAAATATATATACCCATATACTAATTATAATTATGTAATATATTACCTATAAATATGGTATATAAATATATATAATATATATCATGTATAGAAATATAATTATATAATATATAATTACACACATATATATATGATATATAATATACATAATAAATTATATAATTATAGGTATATATAATATAATTATAGGTATATTGTACCTAATACATAAAATATATTAAATATATTAAATATTTATGTATTTATAATATTAAATATATAAAATAATTTTATATATTTATATAAAATAT
>SJXQ01002641.1:26480-53746 GCA_006408695.1 Aepyceros melampus
TGCAGTCCAAGAGACTCTCAAGAGTCTTCTCCAACACCACAGTTCAAAAGCATCAATTCTTCTGCGCTCAGCTTTCTTCACAGTCCAACTCTCACATCCATACATGACCACAGGAAAAACCATAGCCTTGACTAGAATATGTATTATTTGTATTTATAACTTTTATGTATAATATATAATATACAATTACTATAATGTATATTATCATGAATATATATTAAATTAACATAATATATAAATGTATATAATACAAATAAATATATAAAATATATAATATACCTATAATTGTATATATTATATTAATTATATGTTAAATTTTGTATTAAGTTATATATCAATAATATATTAATATATATTAATTATAATATAGTAATATATTTATAATATGAATTCATAGTATGTTTATAAAATAAATAAATAAATACATGGAATATGTTTATATTTATAAATTTATAATTTATAAATATGACTTTATAAATTAAATATGAATTAATATAAATTTAACAAACACATTAAATATTATTTTAATATCTATAATAAATTCATTATAACACGTATATTAATATATTATAAACTTATATATTAATTATAAATATATAACATATTATATATAATACATATTTATTATATATAACTATATACTAATTATAATTATATATTTTATATATTATAATTATATATTATATACATTAATTATAAATATATATTACATAAAAGTATATAATTACAATTACTATGTATAGCAGATATATTAACACACGCGTTAGGTCAGCAACACCTAACCATTGGCTAGAAGGGTATTTGGCCTGACGGCTTACACCTGGGCCAGGAAGGAGCCGTTACTCCCGGGCGCCTGGGCTCCGCGGTCCACACGCCCGCACGCGCTGTGAGCGGAGGCTGCACGCACGATGCAAAGTGTATCACGCCGAGTCCCGTTCCTCTGGGAAACCCTCTCACCCCCTGAGAGCTGTAGAGTGGGTTGATTGGAATCCCCTCAAAAGATCTGCCCATTTTCTGGAACCTGTTGATGTTACTGGGGGGACAAGAGAGGGTCCTTGCAGCTGTAAGTGAGTTAAATACCTAGGGATAGCTTCCTGGGTTATCCGCACGGGCCCTAAATCCAGTAAGGAGTGTTTGGACCAGCAGCACCGGGGGAGAGCCCCAGAGGGAAGATGGAAGCGCTGATGCGAGAGGCGCTCCAGTCCTAGCGCACGCCAAGCGGTAGCAGAGTCCCCAGGGCAGGAAAGGGTTCTTCGGAGCACGGCCCGCACATCCCTTGACTCTGGACTTCCGTCCTCCAGACTGTTGTAAGTCACCCCGTTTGTGGAAATTGGTTACTGTGTTTCCCGAAACTGATACAAATAACAAAAACTGATTGGCAAAATGAATGCCTCTGGATGAGTAAGAGACCACCCAGTTCTGTTATGGGAGATCTTGTAAGGATGGGCCACAAGAAGGGGATTTAACTTTTCATCTGGAAAAGGGCACAGCGGAAATTCAGAGACGAATAAGGATGCATGAAGCTCCATCTGCAGTGGTGGGAAGTGTCAACACTTTTTTTTTAAGTGGAGTATAATTGTTTTGCAACGTGGTGTTAGCTTCTGCTGTACAACAAAGTGTGTCAGCCCCAGCAGACACGCATCCGCACCCTCGAGGGCTTCCCTGCCACCCCACACCCCTGTAGGTCGTCACGCAGCACTGAGCTGGATGCCCTGAGCTCTAGAGCAGCTTCCACTAGCTCTCTGTTTTATACACGGCAGCGAATGTATGTCAAGTCCTCTCTCTCTCTCTGTCCCACGCTCCCCTTCCTGCTCCCCCACCATGCCCACACATCCATTCCTTATATCTGCATCTCTATTCCTGCCCTATAGATAGGTTCATCTGTCCCATTTTTCTAGATTCCATACCTATGTGTTAATATATGATATTTATATATCATACGACACTTTTTCTCTGACTCACTTCACCCTATATGACAGTCTCCAGGTCCATCTGTGTCTCTACAAATGACCCACTTTCCCCCCTTTGCATGGGTGAGTAATATTCCATTGTATATATGTACTGCGTCTTCTTTACCCATTCATCTGCTGGTGTATGTGATCTTCTTTGCAAGACAGAAGTAGAGACAAAATAAACTGTGAACAAATGTATGGAAACCAAGGGGGAAAAGAGGGTGAATTAAAAGACTGGGATTGACAGCTATATGTGACTGATATTCAGGTATAAGAGAAATGACTACTGAGAACGTCCTGCATAACTCAGGGAACTCTACTCCACACTCTGTGACGGCCTGATGGGAAGATAATCAAGGGGAGTGGGTGTGTGCGTGTGTGTAACTGGTTCAGTTTGCTGTACACCTGAAACTAACACGCACTGTGAATCAGCTATACTCCAATAAAATCAAAACAACAACAACAACCAAGCAAGTAGGGACAATTGATCCAGTAACTTGGAAACAAAATATTACACTTCCCAGGACCATCACTCCATGGGAAATAGACGGGGAAACAGTGGAAACAGTGTCAGACTTTATTTTTGGGGGCTCCAAAATCACTGAGGATGGTGACTGCAGCCATGAAATTAAAAGACGCTTACTCCTTGGGAGGAAAGTTATGACCAACCTAGATAGCATATTCAAAAGCAGAGACATTACTTTGCCGACTAAGGTCTGTTTAGTCAAGGCTATGGTTTTTCCTGTAGTCATGTATGGATGTGAGAGTTGGACTGTGAAGAAGGCTGAGTGCTGAAGAATTGATGCTTTTGAACTGTGGTGTTGGAGAAGACTCTTGAGAGTCCCTTGGACTGCAAGGAGATCCAATCAGTCCATTCTGAAGGAGGCTGGCCCTGGGATTTCTTTGGAAGGAATGATGCTAAAGCTGAAACTCCAGTACTTTGGCCACCTGATGCGAAGAGTTTAACTCACTGGAAAAGACTCTGATGCTGGGAGGGATTGGGGGCAGGAGGAGAAGGGGATGACCGAGGATGAGATGGCTTGATGGCATCACGGACTTGATGGACACGAGTCTGAGTGAACTCTGGGAGTTGGTGATGGACAGGGAGGCCTGGCGTGCTGCGATTCATGGGGTTGCAAAGAGTCGGACACGACTGAGCGACTGAACTGAACTGAACTGAACTGAGGCCCTGTATGTTGAAGAGTTCAAGGGAGCAGTTTGGTCGCCTCTGCTTTATTCAGTGTTGAGCAGAAATAATCACTGTGCTGCATTTTTCACATTCCTGTGGGAATAAATTATGTGTTGCTCCCCTGTCTTGATTTCTGTTGCCCCTGTGGACAGAACGTCTCCATTGGTATAGGTACCAGGAACAGATTTTGCAAGACAAAAAGCTAAAAACATCTCTGACAGTAATGTTGTGCCACATTAGGCAGCAAATGGAATCGGGGAGATATTGCTTGGATGACAAAATGCTAGTAATGTCAGATCATGATGGGAGTGAGGGATTCAATATAATCCATAAAGTTGGCACTGTCCCAGAAAACCCAGATGGTGAAGACGAGGCATTAGCAGCTCTTCATTCCTTAGCTTTGGGTAACTGAGAAGAGAGAAAAATCAACAATGCATTTGTTTTCACCAAAATATCATTCTAGAAAAAATGAGTGCTATTAATTAATGATCTCTAATGACACTCAGAGTGCTGTGGTCTCTCAGTGAGAAAGCACCTGTATGAAACGTGGTGCACTCACTGCTCCAGGTTTATGGACTCAGAGCATGAGGCTTCAAGGGCTGTAGGACTCAAGCCCCTCACTTGGTGGGTGTGGAAACTGAGGCAGAAGACATGTCATCCTAGGGATGGGAGCCTGCAGCCAGAATGGGCCTGGACCAGTGAAGGCCCATCCGCGTCCTTCTGAACCAGCCGTGCTCTTCAAGGGCCCTTTCTGACCCTGACTTCCCTCTGCAGACAGCAGCGTCCTGGGACACTCCTTAGCTCGGGCTGCTTATCGCTGGTCTCGGCCTTTTTCCTAGGTTATCAGAGGCAAAGCTTTAATTGCCTCAGTCAGTTCTACTTGAAGGACGAGACCGGGCGGGGAACTCAGTTCCTCAGTGTTCTCAGACATCATGAGGGGTCTTCTTCGCAGAATCTCCAACTCTAAGTCAGTCCCATTAATTACCAGCTTTTCTTTCTCTAGAATCACTACCTAACATGTAATGTAAACACCTTTTGGCCCCCCAAAATGCAAACTCTAAACTGAAAAAAAAAATCTTGCAAAGAAGACTTTAAATAAAAGCCCATAAATTCTTTTCATATATAACTAATGCCAGGCAGAACCTGAATTTTCAGACACATTGTAGCAGAAAGCCTGGCACATAAGATTTTGAATGGAGAAGATGTTAATTCCAATTTCACCCACTCTGTCTGAGCTCTTGGCTACAGTTTGTGCTGGTAAACCAGGAAATGCTTTCCCTCGAGCAGGATAAGCCCATGGAGTAATTAACTCATTTCTCTGTGGGTTCATCAGAATAAAATGAGGGTGTGGGGGAAGAGGATAGCCTTCATACTAGTTTCTATCTTTCTTTCCTGCAACTCCTAGGGCCATTAACTGCAGAAAGCTTCTGAGGAGGTAATTTCTGGCCTAGGAGTAACACAAAGACTCCCTTTCCTGTCTGTTGATTTACACCGTTCTGGAGCCTGGGAATGGCCCTGGCTGTCCTCCAATTATAAACATGCTTGCAGCCGGGGCTGAAACCAGGATGATGCTCTTCAGGTGATGAGGTTCATAATCCAAAGACCTTTGGAATCCTGTTGCTTCCTCAGTGGGGATTTATCTCAGTGTTCACTGCCAGGGATTCCCTGGTAGCTCAGTTGGTAAGGAATCTGCCTGCAATGCAGGAGACCCCGGTTCGATTCCTGAGTTGGGAAGATCCCCTGGAGAAGGGATAGGCTACCCACTCCAGTATTCTTGGGCTTCCCTTGTGGCTCAGCTGGTAAAGAATCTGCCAGCAATGTGGGAGGCCTGGGTTCAATCCCTGGGTTGGGAAGATCCCCTGGAGGAGGGAACAGCCACCCGCTTCAGTGTTCTGGCCTGGAGAATTCCACAGACAGTCCATGGGGTTGCAAAGAGTCGAACAATACCGAGCGACTTTCACTTTCACTGCTAGAGCCAGACGTAGACTCTGCGTCCCAGGGACTGCTCCAGGAATGTAGAATTGGGAACCAGAACCGGTTACCAGAATGTGTTGGATTTCTGGCCTAGATTCAGCCACAAATTTATTGGGATAAATACATCAAGGGGATGAGAGACTACATTTCCCCATGAGTAGGACCTCACATTTTCAGCAAGCATGTGGCCCATGGAAAGTAGACGTGGGTGAGGCTGCTGACCTGGATATTAACTCCTCTGGTTTCACGTCCCCTCAAATTCTCCATGAGCTTACATGTCATCCATAAAAGTCCCAGGTGTTTTCACTCTAGAACTTGGGTATGATTCTTCACTCTGACTGCCTACCTAGGACTCATTTATTATTTTTTAAGAAATTTTCAAATACTTATTTAGTTAGTTAATGGGTCATTTGTTTTTGGCCGTGCTGGGTCTCTGTTGCTGTGTGGGCTTGGCTCTGGTTGCGCCTGGTGAGGGATACCCTCACCAGGGTGCTGTGTGCAGGCTTCTCTCTGCGGCAGCTCCTCCTGCTGTGGAGGGGGCTCCAGGGCGCACAGGCTCAGAACTCGTGGGTCCCGTGCTCTGGAGCACCCACGCAACGCTTGTGGCCCACAGGTTTAGCCGCCCCACGGCGTGTGGGATCATCTCAGACCAGGGAACCGACCCGTGGCTCCTGCGTCGGCTGGTGGGTCCTTTACCATGGAGCCACCTGGGAAGCCCGTCATTTCCTTTAAACACATGTAATGGGCACCTACTGTGTGCCAGGGCACCCCCACAGCTGACTGGCCTGTTGCCTCTGTCCTGTTCATCACTGTCCCCACTGGCGTCTAGCGGATCTGTTGAGCTCCTGCGAAGCTGACTGGCGTTTTGCTTCTCACCTCAGCCCCACTTCTTTGTTCAGTTAAACCCAGAGGTTTCACTCTCAGCTGGAGCCTGGGCTCCCTGGGATTCACCAATAGGGGTGTTTTCACTGTCAGCTGGAGCCTGGGCTCCCCAGAACTAACCAATAGAGGTGTGCAGAGCCTGGGCTCCCCGGAAGTCACCGATAGGGGTGTCGGACTCTCAGCTGGAGCCTGGGCTCCCCGGGAGTCACCGATAGGGGTGTCTGACTCCCAGCTGGAGACTGGGCTCCCCGGGATTGACCAATAGGGGTGTGCAGGTTTGGTGGTTGTGGTTCAGCCACTAAGTCGTGTCCAACCTTATATGACCCCCTGGCCTGCAGCGTGCCAGGCCTCCCTGTCCATCACCAACTCTCAGGGCTTTCTCAAACTTGTCCATCGAGTTGGGGATGCCATCCAACCATCTCATCCCCTGTCGTCCCCTTCTCCGCCTGCCCTCAGTGTTTCCAGCATCAGAGACTTTTCCAATGAGCTGGCTCTTTGCCTCAGGTGGCTGAAATATTGGAGCTTCAGTTTCAGCATCAGTCCTTTCACTGAATATTCAGAGTTGATTTCCTTTAGAAATGGCTGGTTTGATCTCTTTGCAGTCTAAGGGACTTATTGGTAAGTCTGTTTGTATAGACAGGAGCCAAGGACGCGGACATTCCTGTAACGGGTAGATCTGAAATTCATTCGGAGTAACCCAGGAATTCCCCCGCTCTCCTTTCCTCTAATAAAATAATTGTCCGCCTTTAACTAGTTTCTAATATATTTTGTGAAACTCCCATCACTGCTCATAAGCAGGAAATATAGCAGCATCAGCCGCCACAGCAAAAACAATCCATTCTAAGCATGATCGTTAAAGGTATATTAGTGTCTTCCAGTTTAAAATACTTTGCTGTGAACAGGCTCTGTTTCTTCAGCTTAGGAGTCTCCATTTGCAAACCCGATTTCTTTTTGAAAAACATAGTCTTCCTAGAACTTTTCCTCTCTCTTTTTTCTTTTGTCATCAAAGTGTAGGAGAGGTTTTACCCAACTTGGTGCTCTGGGTTCTGGGGTCCCTCTGTTGGCACTTGCTGATGGCTTTCGGCTGAGGCTCGCTCAGTGACCCTGAGGCAGTGTTGACCTTTGACCCCTCTGTGTCTTTGGGTGACAAGACCACTGCGCGCGTGGCCTGGAGTTCACCGTGCCCGCGCCTCCCCCTGCCGCCTGGTCCTGAGCTCAGCCCCGTCAGCCCCTCCGGACTTGTGTGCTTCACGTCCCTCTTGCTCTCCCGCGTCCAGCCCTCAGCCGCCCCTCGTGACTTGCGGGCTCCGCCCCTCTTGCCCCTCGTGACTTGCGGGCTCCGCCCCTCTTGCCCCTCGTGACTTGCGGGCTCCGCCCCTCTTGCTCTCGTGACTTGCGGGCTCCGCCCCTCTTGCCCCTCGTGACTTGCGGGCTCCGCCCCTCTTGCTCTCGTGACTTGCGGGCTCCGCCCCTCTTGCCCCTCTGACTTGCGGGCTCCGCCCCTCTTGCTCTCGTGACTTGCGGGCTTCCCCTTCCTGCTCTCCCGCGCCCAGCCCTCAGCCTGAGCTGTCAGGACCCGCCCCGCCCTGCTCTGACCCTTCACTGGGCACACTGATTCTCCAATTTTCAGCTGCCTCTCGTGTCCTTCCTACAGGCACGTGGGTGTTTCTGAACCTTCACCAAGTTATGAGCAAGCAGTAGGGAAAGAGGGAAGCGCAGTTTCTGGACCATGATCCAGACACTTCATAAAGATGCAGTGTGCAACCAGAAGCCACTGTTGTATCGATCGCGGCATTCTTACTTCATCTAAGCACGCAGAAATTAAGTTATTAAGGAATGCCATGAGGAAGTCATTTTTTAAAGTTCTATTCAATTAATTTCACTGAGAAAGATGAGAAGTGTTTGGCCCAGCTCCCTGTGAAGGATGCTCTTCCCCGTCCTCAGAATGCGCTGGACACAGCAGAGAGGAAGCAGAATGCCAGCTTGCTGCTCTTGGACTCTCCTTCGAGCTCTGGGATTTTTGCTGTTGAGTTTCTACCATCAGAAATCTACTGTCTCTCTAAGCCGATGCTCAGGGTGTTAGTCCCAGAGAAACCGTGACTTTACCCCATTCTTTTCTTGTTGAAATTTCTTTCTGTAGCTAATTGTGTCTTCCCAGAGGCCAGTGGGATTTGTGTTTTTCCTTATTCTGTGACAGGAACTGTGCATCCATCAAATTCTCTCCGTTCTGTAGAGTAAAACTGTGCTCAGACCTCCAAGCTTTGCTCTCTATACATAAATGGAATGAGCAAAGTATTTTGTCTTTAAATAAAACCTGAGGTTTTTAAGACTGTTCTCATGCTGCAGACTGAAGGAAAAAAAAATTAAGTTAAAAAAACTTAAAGCTAAACAATGATTTCCTTTTTCTAGGCATCATCTGACTTCCCTCAGACAAGAAGTCTTTAAATCAGAAGCCAGAGGCAACATGATTTATGGAGATGGGAAAAAAAATTCATTGTTTTAGGCTCTCCAAATAGAATGTTCTGTAAAGGACACAGTGCCCAGGGCCTAGCTCAGCACCTGCTGCACAGTGGGCACGCAGCAAATGTGACTGGGTGGAAGGATGCTTTCATTAGCTTTTATTCGGATCACTCTTGATGGCACACTCTGGCTCTCCCAGTTTCTGTGAAGTCCACTGCAGAAGGCATGTGAATGAATGAAGCGTGTCCACACTGGACCTGAATTGTCATCCCATGTTTCCTCAATCCCACCCAAGCCGCTGAGCTTAGGCTGCGTCACCTCACTCCTGACGCAAGAATTCTTCATGTGTGGTACACAAGTTATCTAACGCCTCCATGTGGCTCAGCCTCCCTCAGGGATGAGGGCCAGGACTTATCAGGGCCTCCACTGAGGCTGTGTGGGAGGGACCTCAGCCTCTCCATGGCGAGGGCCTACTGGATCAGCTGCCCAGAGGTTCTGGCTTCCCAGAAAGACCAGGAAGCACAACCCCAAAGTGCCTAGAGGTCAAGGCCTTGTACAGATATCTATGTTGAGATAATGATGAGAGTCTATGTGAAAACTCAAATCAATGAGCTTGCAGTTGGGAAGAATTTCAGGCTCTATGAAGGTGGACATAATGGCTGAGTCTAACCTCAATATTCAGACCTCAGCAGGACGTGATTCTGGGGTGGGGGCTGTCTGTCTGGCCCCCTGTCCCTCATGACCAAAGGCTTACTGCCCTTGTCAAGGTCATACATTGTTGAAATATACCATTAACATCTTAAAATCAAGACTTTAAAGATGGGCTTGGAGTAAGTAAACTTTTAGGTGGAAGAGCGTATAAGGCAAAGTTCGGTTTCCCAGTGGCTCGGTGGTAAATAATCTGCCTGCAGCGCTGGAGAAGTGAGTTTGACCCCTGGTCTGAGAAGATCCCCTGGAGAAGGAAAGGGCAACCTGCTCCAGTGTTCTTGCCTATAAAACCTCATGGACAGAGGAGCCTGGTGGGCTACAACCCATGGAGTCAGACACAACTTAGCAACTGAACAACACAAGGTAAAGGCTGCCTCACACTGCATGTTTATAAAGTATATGCTACAGACCCTGCCAACACACAGCTCCCCGCACACTGATGCTGGGAAGCATTAATGCCATTGGGATGTTAAGTGTTTAGTGCATTTTCAGTTAAGAGCTGGTGGAAGCTTTAGGGAAGCATCTCTGCCCTGCTATTCTTCACTTGTTCTGGTTTCGGTCATTCAGTGAGTGTCTTCCAAGCCCGTCTATTCCCAGGCCCAAGATGTGTGTTTGATCGGATGCCTTTCTCACCCTAACAGCAGAGATATTTCAGTCCTTTCTTGGCAGTGTTCAAGGTCCGTGTTGATAACACAGCAACTTCATTACCTGTATGTACAGAGCCTTCTCCTTTGATTAATACCTTCCATGCGTTTCACTTCGGTTCTGGAACTGAAGGAAGTTTGCTGTGCTAATGTCTGCTTATCTGAAGACTTCCCTCTCTGAGGGTTTTACTATAACTTGTTCTCTTTGTTCTCAGTGCTTGCAACTCTGAAATCTGTCCCTCTGCATTGGAAAACAATGGTAAAAGTGCTTTCCAGCAGGATACAGCTATGAAAGGGCTTCCGTCAGTCCCCCAGACATAGAAATTATTTCTTGATAATTCTTACGTTATTGTCAAGCATTTCTGACTTCGTGTATCCATGTAAAGTATTCTTGTTTTACTCTTCTTATGTAGAATTATGTAAAATCACCAGAGGAGTAATTTTATTGGTAACAGTGAAAGTTATCTGTTGACAGCAGAACTGTGGAGAGGACTATGGACCTTTAGAGGAAGAAAATAGGAAGTCCCAGGTGTGGGGAGCAAGGCAACGGTTTCATCAGTCAGTCAGTTCAGTCACTCAGTTGTGTCCGACTCTGTGACCCCATGGACTGCAGCACGCCAGGCCTCCCTGTCCATCACCAACTCCCACAGTTTCCTCCAACTCATGTCCATCGAGTCAGTGATGCCATCTAGCCATCTCATCCTCTGTTGTTCCCTTCTCTTCCTGCTCCCAATCCCCCCAGCATCAGGGTCTTTTCCAATGAGTCAGCTCTTCACATGAGGTGGCCAAAGTATTGGAGTTTCAGCTTCGACATCAGCCCTTCCAATGAACACCCAGGACTGATCTCCTTTAGGATGGACTGGTTGGATCTCCTTGCAGTCCAAGGGACTCTCAAGAGTCTTTTCCAACACCACAGTTAGAAAGCATCAATTCTTCGGTGTTCAGCTTTCTTTATAGTCCAGTTCTCACAAGGGTTTCATGCCTATTTGCTAAGAAGATCAAGGTCTGGATTAAGATAGAATGTCTGGATAGAAAGGACTTTGGTTGCATGGTTTAATCAACGCACATAGTAAGACTGTGATCTCTGGGAACTGAGGCTAAGACTCGGAAGTCAGATACCTGGTGGAAGATACAGGGACTTCTGAAGGCCATAGTGACTGAGTTGGTGCTTGTGGACCCCAGGATGGGGAAGAAGTAGAGAGGAGTCTAGAAGAAGACAGTTGCATAAGAGAGTTGACTGAGGAGAGGTGAAAATGATAATTAAAAAGTTTACTCATGTTTACATAAACCCCTTCCAAACCCTTTGGTGTTATCTTGGTACTAAATATAAGCTTCTCAAACTTTAGAAATAAACTGCTGTTGAAAACTCCTAGTTTGTGCTGCAGAGACTCTGACGGTGTGTTTGTAAGGTCAGGCCTGCAAGTTGCTTCTTTATGTAATAGCCCGAGTGATTTGCCCACATTTTTACAAACACTGTACATCAGGATAAAGTCCAAATTCCTGACCATAAAAATGAGCGTCCTCTAGATTTTTCAAGGCTATTTAAGCATTTGTTCTTCTTTGTTAAGTCATTTGTAATACCACCGAGGTTGAACCTTTCCCTTTATAAAACATTGCACCCCACAGCATTGTAATAGAGCTTTTTGGAAAATAAGAACGGCTTCTCAATTGAACACCTATCCTTTTCTACAAATAGTGAGCAATTTAGAGGTAGGGAGGAGCACTTGCCTCAGATTTCTCAATACTCAGCACAGTGCTTGTTTAGAATAAGCTCTCAAAGTCAGTTCTATTGGAACCTTCCTACACTGTTAGTGGGAATGTAAATGGGTGCAGCCACTATGAAGAACAGTACGCTGGTTCCTCAAAAACCTAGAAATAGAGCTACCGTATGCTCCTGGGCATTTATCCAGAGGAAACCGCAGTTCAAAAAAATACACACTCCCACTTCCTTCCCTCTCATTGCTTCTCCATCAACAGCGTGTTCCTGCCCACCTGTACACGAGGTCCGGGACCCCATGCACGTCACCAGGTTCCACCAGAATGAGGGCTTGTGACTGACCTCACCTGAACCTGGGTCATCTCATGGGCCTCATGGAGAAATCCTTCACCAAGCTGAATGGCACCCAGCTGCACTTCAAGCTGGCCTAATAGCTGACAAGGAGCCCAGCCTGGACCAAGGCCTGAAGGAGTGGATGGAGGCCGGGAATGTCCAACTCTCTGTCTGAAATTCTGCTGCCCAGGGCTCCTGGAGAACCTGTCGGCCGTTGCCTGGGGCCTCTTCCCGAAATGCCCAGTGGTGATCAGGTATGGCATTCACATCCTGCAGCTGGTGGACCCCAAGTGTGTGATAGCATATAACAATCATCTTAGTTCTGCATGAGAAAGAATTCAAGAGTGTGAGTTAAGTTTACAGGAATTTGGAGGTGGGTCAGAGAGGCTCTTGCTGCGGATTGTGTTGGGGAGTGTTTTGCCTGTGTTTTCTCTGGGGGCTTTGTCCTTTCTGAGCTTGTGTTTGGGTCTTTGGTGCCTTGGGGTTTGTGTGTGGTGTTAGGGGTGTTCTTTGTGCTTTTGCGTGTAGCTGTCCAGTTTGCTAGCACCGCTTGCTGAGGAGGCTGTCTCTTCGCTATTGTATGTTCTTGCCTCTTTGCTGGTGGTGGGTGGCTGTGGTGTTAGGTTTAGCTCTGGGCTTTCTATCTTGCTGTCTTGTTCCATCGATCTGTGTGTCTGTTTCTGTGCTGGTGCCATACTGTCTCGATTACTGTGGCTTTGTGATATAATTTGGCACCTGGTTGCTCCAGTTCATTTTTCTTTTTAGGATTGTTTGGCTGTTCAGGGTCTTTTGTGTTTCCATGCAGATTGCGGAACTTTTTGTTCTGGTTCTGTGAAAGACGCCATTGGTCGTTTGATAGTGATTGCACTGAATCTGTAGATAGTATACAGAGTGAAGTAAGTCAGGAAGAGAAAAACAAATGTATTAAGGCATATATATGGAATCTAGAAAAATGGCGCTGATGAGCCTGTTTGCAGGGCAGCAATAGAGACACTGATGTGGAGAACGGACTTGTGGCTGCAGCATGGGAAGCGAAGAGTGGGTTGCACTGAGAGAGCAGGACTGACGTGTACACTCTGCTGTGCCGGGCCGTGCTAGGTCATGTCAGTCATGTCTGACTCTGTGTGACCCCAAGGACTGTAGCCCTCCAGGCTCCTCTGTCTGTGGGATTCTCCAGGCAAGAATATTGGAGTGGGGTGCCATGCACTCTTCCAGAGGATCTTCCCCACCCAGGGACTGAACTCACGTCTTTATGTCTTCTGCATTGGCAGGCGGGTTCTTTACCAATAGCATCATGTCACTTCAGTTCAGTTACTCAGTCACGTTCGACTCTTTGTGACCCCATGGACTGCAGCACGCCAGGCCTCCCTGTCCATCACCAACCCCATGAATTTACTCAAATCCTTGTCCGTTGACTCAGTGATGCCATCCAACCATCTCATCCTCTGTTGTCCCCTTCTCCTCCTGCCTTCAGTCTTTCCCAGCATCAGGGTCTTTTCCAGTGAGTCAGTTCTTTGCATCAGGTGTCTGAAGTATTGGAGTTTCAGCTTCAACATCAGTCCTTCCAATGAATATTCAGGATGGATCTTCTTTAGGATGGACTGGTTGGACCTCCTTGCAGTACAAGCGACTCGCAAGAGCCTTCTCCAGCACCACAGTTCAAAAGCATCAATTCTTCAGTGTTCAGCTTTATTTATAGTCCAACTCTCACATCCATACTTGACTGCTGAAAAAAACATAGCCTTGACTAGACGACCTTTGTTGGTAAAGTAGTGTCTCTGCTTTTTAATAATACGCTGTCTAAGTTGGTCATAACTTTTCTTCCAAGGAGTAAGCGTCTTTTAATTTCATGGTTGCAGTCATTATCTGCAGTGATCCAGGTGCCATGATCTTAGTTTTCTGAATGTTTAGACTTAAGCCAACTTTCTCACTCTCCTCTTTCACTTTCATCAAGAGGCTCTTTAGTTCTTCTTCACTTTCTGCCATTAGGGTGGTGTCATCTGCATATCTGAGGTTATTGATATTTCTCCCGGCAATCTTGATTCCAGCTTGTGCTTCATCCAGCCCACCATTTCTCATGATGTACTCTGCATATAAGTTAAATAAGCAGGGTAACAATATACAGCCTTGACGTACTCCTTTTCCTATTTGGAACCAGTCTGTTGTTCCATGTCCAGTTCTAACTGTTGCTTCCTGACCTGCATACAGGTTTCTCAAGAGGCAGGTCAGGTGGTCTGGTATTCCCACCTCTTTCAGAATTTTCCACAGTAGGTGTTTTTATTAAGTGGTGTGTGCACTCAAATGCAGTTACAAACCAAAGAAATATGATCACTGGCCCCATGGACCCCAACCATCACAGCAACTATGGCAAGAACCATTGCTGAAATTGGCTTATTGAGTGTACACTGAATTTAAAATTATATAAATAGAAAATGGCTTTATTTTCCTCCCATAAGGCATTCAAATGCACTTTATTATATCCTACTTCCATGTGTGTGTATGTACACACACACACACACACAGACACACACACACACACACGCATGTTGCCATGACAACAGAGAAGTGGGATCACCCATTTGGACCTGGGGTGAGGTTATCAGTGATGCCTGATCTGACGCTTGAGGGTTACTAAGGAGAGCAGGTATGGGGAGGTATTGGCAGCATGAAAACGCAGACCGAAGGACTGACTTGTGACACAGCTGCTTTATGAATGGCTGCACGAGTTATTATCATTATTACTGTTGTCTAAGGAAGAAAAGGGAAAGTACCATGAATTTTAGAGTTCGAAGAGATCCTGGAGTTCATTTAGTGTGATTTTCCCAGCCAGTTCAAGACTTCTCACTCAGAGTCCTAGCATGCTACTCCACGCAGCGTGCTCTATGTTGCTTCTCAATGTGTGTGAAGGTCACTGACATCCTAAAAGCCAGATATGAAAGCAGGAACTCCAGTCCCAGAGCATTTAGTTCAGGACTGTGCCTTCCTCTTTTTGGATTCCCCATGGTGCACAGAACTTTCCTTGAGGCAAAGGAAGTATTCACTCTATGGGAGCCTGCTTAAGACAGGCACCCTGGAAGCAGTTCAGCACATTGTGAAAAGCAGTCATTTCAGTGACTCCGTGGCATTCCAGCCTTGCTCAATTTTTCTGACAATGACTCTTACTGTAGGTCAGACTAACTGAATGCGCAAGTGAGTTTAGTGATCAGGACCCTCTGCAGTTTGTATGATGTGAAGAAAAACCACAGACTTCTTGTAGAGGCTGAATGTGTAGTGATTGGCTTATAGTGGAAATTACTCATCCACTCTTAATCTGGGTAAATGATAAGCTTAGAGCAGGTAAGTGCTCAACATACAAGACACGACTAGCAAATTATAAAAAAAAATCTCATTTTACATACACTGAAACGCTGGTAAGCAGCTTAGAAGTATGGAAGTTCTAGAGTTATTTTGGTCTTTATAAGCTATTTATTTCAATTATTTTCTTTATTACTGCTGAGGCAATTATAGCTTAGAACATTTTATTCTTCCCTGAAGTTGACCTAAAAGTCAGTTCACTTCATTAATTTTAGTGAGTAGGTCTAGTTACAGCGCAGATTTTTTTGAGTCAGTGCTTTATACATGTAAAATAATCCATTGTCCTTTATTAAAACAGAGAAAAGAAAAGAATAAGTTTTGAAGGGCTTATGTTACTTTCTTCTGGAGTATTTGCCTATAAAATATGTATGTTCTATGCAATAAACTTAATTGTTTTAATTCTGACTTTATGTTTCACATTAAGAGGACATAGGTGTTTTGAGATGGTACTAACATTTTTAATGGGAGATTAAGAAATAATAGAATCATTACAGTTATCATAAACCTTTCTGAAGCAGTGTAGAGCTGTTTTCATTTTTGTTGCTACATGAATCCATCCCTCATACTCAGTGAAAGTATGGACCTACCATATATATATAAAAATAATATCCTGAACATAAGAAAATTTACTACAAGTGAGAGATTAAAGCAAAGTTTTAAGCTACCTACAGTTGTTCATTCAGTCAGCATTTATTAATGCCCCGTATGTGACAGTTTGATTCTTATTTGTATAAAATATACAAATATCTCTGCTCTCATGGAAAAATAAACTTTAATGTAGATCTAACCATTATATTAGTATAATATTTAATTCACTTAATTGCATATGCCCATTTAATATTAGATACGTTAATAGTAATTTTGACTATTCTCTTTTCCAATTCCATGTTTCAAAAACAACTGTATTCCAATGTTTACATGCAGTTTTAAAAATTAAAAACAATTATGACATTTATCTAGCATATAAGAATATGGTTTTTATATGTTTTTCCATTCTCGTGATTTATTTATTTTATAGCTGGAAGTTAGTATCTCTTAAGCTCATCACCCGTTTCACCCATCCACCCTCATCCTCAGCAGCCACCATTCTCTCTGTATCTATGATTTTGGTTTGGTTTGGTTTTGCTCTTTTGTCCTGATTTTTAGATTCCACATGTAAGTGGAATCATACGGCATTCGTCTTTCTCTGACACTTGGCTTAGCATAATTCCCTTTGTGTCAGTGTGTGCTAAGTCGCTTCAGTGGTGTCTGACTCTTTGCGGCCCTACGGACTATAGCCCACCAGGCTCCTCCGTCCATGGGATTCTCCAGATAAAGTACTGGAGGGGCTTGCCATGCCCTCCTCCAAGGGATCTTCCCAACCCAGGGATTGAACCCAGGTCTCCTACATTCCAGCCTTGCTCAATTTTTCTGACAATGACTCTTACTGTAGGTCAGACTAACTGAATGCGCAAGTGAGTTTAGTGATCAGGACCCTCTGCAGTTTGTATGATGTGAAGAAAAACCACAGACTTCTTGTAGAGGCTGAATGTGTAGTGATTGGCTTATAGTGGAAATTACTCATCCACTCTTAATCTGGGTAAATGATAAGCTTAGAGCAGGTAAGTGCTCAACATACAAGACACGACTAGCAAATTATAAAAAAAAATCTCATTTTACATACACTGAAACGCTGGTAAGCAGCTTAGAAGTATGGAAGTTCTAGAGTTATTTTGGTCTTTATAAGCTATTTATTTCAATTATTTTCTTTATTACTGCTGAGGCAATTATAGCTTAGAACATTTTATTCTTCCCTGAAGTTGACCTAAAAGTCAGTTCACTTCATTAATTTTAGTGAGTAGGTCTAGTTACAGCGCAGATTTTTTTGAGTCAGTGCTTTATACATGTAAAATAATCCATTGTCCTTTATTAAAACAGAGAAAAGAAAAGAATAAGTTTTGAAGGGCTTATGTTACTTTCTTCTGGAGTATTTGCCTATAAAATATGTATGTTCTATGCAATAAACTTAATTGTTTTAATTCTGACTTTATGTTTCACATTAAGAGGACATAGGTGTTTTGAGAATGGTACTAACATTTTTAATGGGAGATTAAGAAATAATAGAATCATTACAGTTATCATAAACCTTTCTGAAGCAGTGTAGAGCTGTTTTCATTTTTGTTGCTACATGAATCCATCCCTCATACTCAGTGAAAGTATGGACCTACCATATATATATAAAAATAATATCCTGAACATAAGAAAATTTACTACAAGTGAGAGATTAAAGCAAAGTTTTAAGCTACCTACAGTTGTTCATTCAGTCAGCATTTATTAATGCCCCGTATGTGACAGTTTGATTCTTATTTGTATAAAATATACAAATATCTCTGCTCTCATGGAAAAATAAACTTTAATGTAGATCTAACCATTATATTAGTATAATATTTAATTCACTTAATTGCATATGCCCATTTAATATTAGATACGTTAATAGTAATTTTGACTATTCTCTTTTCCAATTCCATGTTTCAAAAACAACTGTATTCCAATGTTTACATGCAGTTTTAAAAATTAAAAACAATTATGACATTTATCTAGCATATAAGAATATGGTTTTTATATGTTTTCCATTCTCGTGATTTATTTATTTTATAGCTGGAAGTTAGTATCTCTTAAGCTCATCACCCGTTTCACCCATCCACCCTCATCCTCAGCAGCCACCATTCTCTCTGTATCTATGATTTTGGTTTGGTTTGGTTTTGCTCTTTTGTCCTGATTTTTAGATTCCACATGTAAGTGGAATCATACGGCATTCGTCTTTCTCTGACACTTGGCTTAGCATAATTCCCTTTGTGTCAGTGTGTGCTAAGTCGCTTCAGTGGTGTCTGACTCTTTGCGGCCCTACGGACTATAGCCCACCAGGCTCCTCCGTCCATGGGATTCTCCAGATAAAGTACTGGAGGGGCTTGCCATGCCCTCCTCCAAGGGATCTTCCCAACCCAGGGATTGAACCCAGGTCTCCTGTGGCTCCTGTGTTGCAGGCAGATTTGAGCCACTGAAGAAGCCCTTAATTCCCTTTAGGGCCACTAATTTAGCTTGGCAAGTTCAGTTCAGTTGCTCAGTCATGTCCAACTCTTTGTGACCCCATGAACCGCAGCACACCAGGCCTCCCTGTCCATCACCAACTCCCAGAGTCCACCCAAACCCATGTCCGTTGAGTCACTGGTGTCATCCAACCATCTCATCCTCTGTTGTCCCCTTCTCCTCCTGCCTTCAATCTTTCCCAGCATCAGGATCTTTTCAAATGAGTCAGCTCTTCACATCAGGTGGCCAAAGTATTGGAGTTTCAGCTTCAGCATCAGTCCTTCCAATGTACGTCTAGGACTGATCTCCTTTAGGAGGGACTGGGTCGATCTCCTTGCAGTCCAAGGGACTCTCAAGAATCTTCTCCAACACCACAGTTCAAAAGCATCAATTCTTTGGTGCTCAGCTTTCTTTATAGTCCAACTCTCATCCATACATGACCACTGGAAAAACCATAGCCTTGACTAGATGGACCTTTGTTGACAAAGTAATGTTTCTGCTTTTTAATATGCTGTCTAGGTTGGTTATAACTTTCCTTCCAAGGAGTAAGCATCTTTTAATTTCAGGCTGCAATCACCATCTGCTTGGCAAGAGTTATTTCTTTTTTATAACCAAGTAATAATCCCTTGTAAATATCTCCTCTTCTTTATCCATCCATCCACTGAGGTTGTTTCCATATTTTGGCAACTGTAAATAATGCTGCAGTGAACATGGTCAGGTGTAGATATCTTTTTGAATTAGTGTTTTCATTTTCTTTGGATAAATATCCAGAAGTGGAATGGCTGAATCATATGGAAGTTCTATTTTTAATTTTTTGAGGAAGCTCCATACTGTTTTCTGTGGTGACTGCACCAATTTACATTCCCACCAGGAGTGTTCTCCTGGTTCTTGCCAACATTTGTTCTTTGTTCTCTTTTTCATAACAGCTATTCTGATAGGTGTGAGGTGACATCTCATTGGGGTTTTGATTGTTACTTCCCTTATAATTGACAGTGCTAAGCATCTTTTCCTGTGCTAGCTTCTGGGTGCATGTGGCAGCTTTAGCACGGGGCCAGGAGGGTGCGGTGACTCCCTGTGTGTGCTGGCCCCAGCTGGGGGTGGGGGAATGCTACAGCAGCTGGCCGGAGCAGGGCAGTGGGTGCTTTCTGTATCCATGTGCAACCACATGTGCTCGCAGGTGGGCGGGAGTCCAGTAATGCCTTCCTCCAGTGCCTCTGTGCCCAGGGAGAGTTTCATCTGTCCCCCACCCCACCAGCCAATGCTCCAAGATTAGCAAATGAATATTCTTCAGTTAGACCAGGTGTCTTTTGTGCTGAGTCCCGGAGTAACTGAGACCACAGCAAGTCCTTTGAAAGGGGAAATGCAGTCCTCTCCAGCCCTCTGGGCCCTTGGATGCAAGCCCCAGTGGTTTTCTGCAGGCATGAGGAGACCCGTCTCTCTGATGCTTGTCCAGGGGTTGGGATGCCTGGCATGGAGCACATACTTTTTCTCTGGGAGAAGCTCAAACTTGTGAGATCCCTCACTGTTGCTGGTCACCACGCGGGGTGAGGCTCTGATGAGCCCACATCCCTGCCTCTCACACCCATCCACATGGCGTTTCTAATCCTGGTTGTGCAGGATTAGTTCAGCCAGTTTTCAATTCTTTTTCAGAGGACATTGTTCCATGTGTGGCTGAAATGTGCTGTGTCCTGGGGGAGGGGGGAGGGGGGCGGTGCTTGAGTTCAGGATCTTTCCATGCCACCTTCTTGGACTGCCATCTCACTTTTATCTAAATTGGGATGATTATACTTTGCTACAAGAACCCATATATATATCAGTATCAGTATTATTTACCCATTCTTACTGTGGGTAGATATACATGGCTTCCATGAAGTAATTACTTATTATTATGCCTTTTTAAGTGATTGTTGAAAGGCTTCTTTACAATTATATCCAATGATGCAATGGTTAGAATACTAATACTGTAACTTAAATGTATAACAAGTTTTTAAAAATATTTTCTTACTGATTCTGTCAGGTGACCTCTACAAACATTAAACCACCATTGGCTGGTACTATTTTATGGTAATGCATCTTCCCCAAAGTTTTGTTTTTTAAAAATAAAACCATTGAGAAAGATTGCCCAAATATTATTACAACTTCATAAAGACTTAAATGAAGATAACTGCTCTGCCAGGGAATAATGTTTGAGGAAAACTCACTCCCCCTATGTTTAGATATATGTGGTGGAAATAGCCATGGTTATGACTTTGCCTTCTCCATGAACTTTCTGTTTCCCCACATTCTTTCTTGGGTCACTTTTTTTACAAAGGAGATTTTAAGTGATAATGCCTTGTTGGTTTCTGTGATTCTATCAGTACTCTCTTTCTAGAGCAGCTTAGGGCGTTCTCCGTCAGTGCAGAGTTTCTGCTTCACGAGGCTTCCTTGTGAGCTTGGCAGCGAGATGAGCAGAGTCAGCAGTAGCTGCAGAGGGAGGCAGGCCCTGGCTTACGCTGTTTCCAGCATAAATCGGGCAGAGGTCCTTCCACCAGTGGATGCTTGTTGAGCATCTACTGAGAACGCCAGAACCCTGCGCACGGTAACCGTGCGTTCCGAGCAGTTTGTCAGTTCATACTCCTCGGCATCGGCTCTTCTCATCAGTGTTTGTTTGTTTTATGTTTTCGTGTTTTGTTTTTAACTTTTACAATGCTGTGTTAGTTTCAGTCATAAAACAATGTGAGTGAGTGAGTGGAAGCCCCTCAGTCGTGTCCAACTCTTTGCGACCCCACGGACTATTCAGTCCATGGAATTCTCCAGGCCAGAATACCGGAGTGGGGAGCCTTTCCCTTTTCCAGGGGATCTTCCCAACCCAGGCATAGAACTCAGGTCTCCTGCATTGCAGGTGGATTCTTTCCCAGCTGAGCTATCAGGGAAGCCCAGGGCAGTGTGAACCAGCCAGAACTACACACACATCCCCTCCTCCTGAACCTCCCTCCATCCCCATCCTGCCCCCACCCCATCATCACAGCCTGGGCTCCTGTGCTGTGCGGCGCTTCTCACCAGCTGCCCGTCTCACCCTGGGGGCGAATATATCTTGATGCTGTTTCCTCCCTTTGTCCCCCCTCTCCTTCCCCCACTGTGTCCACAAGTCCATTCTCCAGCTCTGTGTCTCCATTCCTTCCCTGAAAACAGGTCCATCAGGACCATTTTTCTAGATTCCATACATATATACATTAATATGCTGCGTTTATTTGTCCTTTTCTGACTTACTTCACTCTGTGTAACAGGCTGTCGGTTGTTAAAATATGTAAGCTAAGGGTCTATCAGAATAAGTCGTCCCAGGACTCAGCTCCAAAGTCAAAGTATTAGTGACATTTTTTTTCTTTTGAGAACCATCAATATTATGATTTACTCATTATATGTGATGGAATTAGACTTCAAACTGCTTTTCTGACAGGTGATTTTGCTTGATTAACAGGGTTATAGGAAAATCCCACAATCAACACTGTCAAAACCAGCATCATTATATGTCTATGATTTGGAACACTCTAAAGATGATTAATTCAAGAAGAGAATGGGGACATTGCTTTTGAAAATGTATGCCTTCTGTTTTATTGCAATATACTATTGAACCGTAAATAACCAGTGTCAAATATATCGTCTTGTTGCTGAGATGTTTTGACATCTGGCCCTTCTGCAATAAAAACTTTGCATGTATTTTGCTTCCATAAATATATGTTGCTTCATGAAAAAAAAAATACCATTCTATATTTCATATAGCTGTTAAAGTTCCAATTTTAGAATTATGCAGATTTAGATGCACAATACAGAGTAGAAGTAACATTTTTTATACAAGTCATAAAACTGGTAAATTGTTTCATAATTTCTGTTTGCTAGAATAGCTTCCTTTGAACTGAAAAACTATTTTCAAGGCTTCTCGTAAAAGTAAAATTATGAGTCAAAATGGTTTGCACAAAACAGATTTGTTTGTTTTACATACTTTGAATTATTCTAGAAATAACCGTATGCTATTCTCTCATAATCTTTTGTTACAGAATTAAAAATAGTGCCATAGTTCAATAGAGCAATATGAAGTGACTACAGTCCCTACATAATGTGTGACAACTTTGCATCATATCAATTTTCTAAAAAGACTAAGCAGACTAAAATATTTAGTTTTATAAGATATATAGTTTAAAATTATGCTTCTTAGAAGGATGATCGCAACCGATGAAGATTATACAACAGAGAAATGTGTGTTAAGTGACCGTTCTAAAATTCCTTTCACTCAACAGTGATTCTCTCCGGGTCCATGAAACACTCTCTGGTTAGTCTTGGGAAGAAAGTCGCGGTTTATTTCCTAAACTCACAACTGGGACCACGGTTGCAAGGCTTAAACGAAACCTTTGCAGCACCCCCACTTGCCTGTGGCCAGGGTCAGGGTCCCGTGGCTGTGATAACTGGGCCGTGGTGTCCTCTCTGCTGTGGCAAGGATAGTCAGAGAGTCCTGGGTTCAGATCTCATGTCCTGCCCTGACACTGCAACCAGAAATCCTTTCTGTTTCTCCTGAATTCCCAGAACATAGCACTCAGGCTGCCGTTGCGATGGTGTGACACCTGAGCTTGCGTGAAGGCGCCCCAGTTCACATCCTGCTTCTCCAGCCAGGCTGCATCCCTTTGAAGGGTAAGGGCTGCGCCTTGCTGTTGCTGTGACTCCTAATACTGTCTGGTCCAGGACTTCCCACGTGGTGTGTGCAGCAAGCTAACTGCTATAAACCCTCAGCCGGCACGTGGTGTATACAGCAAGCTAACTGCTATAAACCCTCAGCCGGCACGTGGTGTATACAGCAAGCTAACTGCTATAAACCCTCAGCCGGCACGTGGTGTATACAGCAAGCTAACTGCTATAAACCCTCAGCCGGCACGTGGTGTATACAGCAAGCTAACTGCTATAAACCCTCAGCCGGCACGTGGTGTATACAGCAAGCTAACTGCTATAAACCCTCAGCCGGCACGTGGTGTATACAGCAAGCTAACTGCTATAAACCCTCAGCCGGCACGTGGTGTATACAGCAAGCTAACTGCTATAAACCCTCAGCCGGCACGTGGTGTATACAGCAAGCTAACTGCTATAAACCCTCAGCCGGCACGTGGTGTATACAGCAAGCTAACTGCTATAAACCCTCAGCCGGCACGTGGTGTATACAGCAAGCTAACTGCTATAAACCCTCAGCCGGCACGTGGTGTATACAGCAAGCTAACTGCTATAAACCCTCAGCCGGCACGTGGTGTATACAGCAAGCTAACTGCTATAAACCCTCAGCCGGCACGTGGTGTATACAGCAAGCTAACTGCTATAAACCCTCAGCCGGCACGTGGTGTATACAGCAAGCTAACTGCTATAAACCCTCAGCCGGCACGTGGTGTATACAGCAAGCTAACTGCTATAAACCCTCAGCCGGCACGTGGTGTATACAGCAAGCTAACTGCTATAAACCCTCAGCCGGCACGTGGTGTATACAGCAAGCTAACTGCTATAAACCCTCAGCCGGCACGTGGTGTATACAGCAAGCTAACTGCTATAAACCCTCAGCCGGCACGTGGTGTATACAGCAAGCTAACTGCTATAAACCCTCAGCCGGCACGTGGTGTATACAGCAAGCTAACTGCTATAAACCCTCAGCCGGCACGTGGTGTATACAGCAAGCTAACTGCTATAAACCCTCAGCCGGCACGTGGTGTATACATCCTCCTGCCTGTTCACCCGATGCCAGCCCTGGGTCCAGCTGCTGTCCTCGACTACAGTGCTTTTCAGGGTGATGTACTGTAAGATTTAAATGTTTTGGTTTTCTTTTTTGTTCGTTTTTTATGTATTATTTGTGTCGATGGCATCACGGGCTCGATGGGCGTGAGTCTGAGTGAACTCCGGGAGATGGTGATGGACAGGGAGGCCTGGGTGCTGCGATTCATGGGGTCACAAAGAGTCGGACACGACTGAGCGACTGAACTGAACTGAACTGTGTGAAAAGTACTATAAACCTATTACAGTACAGAATTATATAGCCACCTGTGTTAGATGGGCACCTAGTCTACGTTTGTTGGGCTTATGAACAGATTGGACTCACAAACGTGCTCTTGGAACAGAACTCATTTGTATGTTGGGGACTTACTTTACTCAATATAGGTGGACTGAAGGAAACCAAGAGATAAAAGTGTCTTCGAAATTAAACCAAAAGAACTACAAAATCCAACAAAACAGAAAAAAATTCGAATACTACATAGACTATAGAAGTTAGCTTATAGAAGACTACTGATCTAAGAAATACTGGCCGGATTATATTTCTATCAAGACAGCCTGAGTTTGTAGCAGCAATACGAGGTGTTAAGACAGTTCTTTCTCCTAATTCTTTTTTTTTTTTTTTTTAACCAACTCCTATGGATGTGAGAGTTGGACTGTGAAGAAGGCTGAGTGCTGAAGAATTGATGCTTTTGAACTGTGGTGTTGGAGAAGACTCTTGAGAGTCCCTTGGACTGCAAGGAGATCCAACCTGTCCATTCTGAAGGAGATCAGCCCTGGGATTTCTTTGGAAGGAATGATGCTAAAGCTGAAACTCCAGTACTTTGGCCACCTCATGCGAAGAGCTGACTCATTGGAAAAGACTCTGATGCTGGGAGGGATTGGGGGCATGAGGAGAAGGGGACGACAGAGGATGAGATGGCTGGATGGCATCACGGACTCGATGGATGTGAGTCTGAGTGAACTCCGGGAGTTGGTGATGGACAGGGAGGCCTGGCGTGCTGTGATTCATGGAGTCGCAAAGAGTCAGACACGACTGAGCGACTGAACTGAACTGAAACTTTATATACTATATTCCTATAAAAAGCAGAGACATCACTTTGCCAACAAAAGTCCATATGGTCAAAGGTATGATTTGTCCAGTAGTCATGTATGGATGTGAGAGTTGACTGTGAAGAAGGCTGAGCGCTGAAGAATTGATGCTTTTGAACTATGGTGTTGGAGAAGACTCTTGAAAGTCCCTTGGACTGCAAGGAGATCCAACCAGTCCATCCTAAAGGAGACCAGTCCTGGGTGTTCATTGGAAGGACTGATGCTAAAGCTCCAGTTCTTTGGCCACCTGATGCAAAGAGCTGACACACTGGAAAAGATCTTGATGCTGGGAAAGATCGAAGGCAGGAGGAGAAATGAGTGCCAGAGGATGAGATGATTGGACGCCATCACCGACGCTATGAACATGAGTTAGAGCAAGCTTTGGGAGTTGGTGATGGACAGGGAGGCCTGGTGTGCCGCAGTCCATGGGGTCACAAAGAGTCAGACACAACTTGGGGACTGACCAACAACAGCCTACACTTGGACTCCACAGTACCTAAGCCTGCTCACGCTTGATGCTTTAGAGACTGACGACTAGACCACCGCCTCCTGTCAGGCCTGATGGTGACAGTCAGCAAGTTCTCAGCCTCGCAAAGCCTTTCGCCGGTGGCTCAGCATCCCCTGGGAGCTTGCCAGATCACAGAGCTGCTGAATCAGAGTCTGCATGCTAACAGGTTCCCCAGGTGACTAATCTGTGTGTTAAAGTTTGAGAAGTACTGACCTCAGATCTTTGTCTAAAATGCTATTTCTGAAGCCCTCTCTCCTGTGGATTCTGATGTTCCAGAGGGTTTTCTCAAGTTCATATTTTATCATAAAGCAAATTTATAAACTACTCCAGTCAGGGACAGAATGTTTTAAATGATGACCTAACAAGTTCAAATCTCCTTAAAGAGCTCCAAATGGTCTATAGGTAGAAGAGAAGGAATTAAAAGAAAGGACAAGTATGTGTTATGAGCTCGTATCAATATTTACAGTTGGGGTGTTCCATATTTCTGAAGAGCAAGCCTGTGTTTAGGTGATAAACAGTTGTTGTTGTTTTTTCCTAGCTCTTTCTGATGGAAATATTCTAAGATTGGAGTTTATGTTTCCTTACTTTGGAATATAATTCATGGTTTAAGGATGATATTATCAGTTTGATGTATATATTTATACTATGATGTTACAAAACAGCATCCTGGGGCATCCAGATGAGATGGAGCATAAGGAAGGAGCCACACAGATAGAAAATATATGTACATGGGGTGTGTGTGTATAACTTAATAGTTGCATACATATTCACAAACAAAAATTCACACGGACACTTTGACATAGTGTGAATGTATATCACTAGGAAACAAAAAACCGTTTCGTCACAATTTGCATTCCCTCCAGTTGCGGGGAGCAGGCTGCTCTTCCCCACGGTGCGCAAGCTCCCGTTGCAGCAGCTCCTTCTGTTTGGAGCACAGGCTCTGGGGTGTGGGCCCAGTAGTTGTGGCTCGTGGGCTTAGCTGCTGTGTGGCATATGGCATCTTCCTGGACCGGGGATCAAACCCATGTTCCCCGCATTGGCGAGTGGATTCTTATCCACTGTACCGCCGGAGTTGTCCACAAAACAGTTTTCTGGAGTGATGCTTTTATCCAGAGCCTTGGAATAAGACATGGCTCTCAAGCAAGCTTGCTTTTGGATTCTAAAATTAGCTTCAAAACTATAGTAATAAATGTATTTAGTCAGACCCACTGCCAAAATAATGAAAGCTCTATCTGAATCACACACACTATATGCTTTCTTCCAGCGCTCGCCACAGCGAGAATAATTTGTTTCAAAGCAGTTTCATGGCTCAGAGGTGAATCAGGAGTTCTGGAGACCCGGGGCCTCCCTGGGAAGGATGTTTGGAACGAAAACGTGAGTAGCACAGAGAATACACGGGCAGGTTTGCACTTGTAAAAATAATGACCTGACAAACAAGACTGTGTGCTGAGAGCGCAGCCCTTCAAGCTCAGCCACAGAGGCTCTGTGGAGACAACACCGAACGGAGACCGTGAACAGGACGTTCTCCACTTCGGCCCCCGTGAAACGGGCCCTGTGCGCTGGGCCTGTGGTTGTCAGTTGCTGGGGGGCGGAGGGGGGGTGGTGGTGGTTC